>BJCM01072329.1:0-15649 GCA_018326385.1 Flaveria bidentis | reverse complement strand
GTTTGTGAAACGTGTGAATTGTTTTGTTTGAAATTAAATGGTTTAATTCTCATAATTATTTATGAAAACCTTATAAGGGTTGCAATAATTTTCACTTCATAAATTATAAAATTTAAATTGGATAAAAATGGTATACTCATTGTGTTTGAAAGATTAAAATAAATTAAATAGCTAACTTATGAATTTTCTTTCTAAAATTGACAAACGGGTTCAGGTTTGGGTTTCTATTTTTCAAAATGGGCAGATGTTACAGCCACTATTTGTTCTTAGTGCCTTAAACTCCCAAGCAAAGTTGCATATTTGCTTACAATTGTAACACTTTACTTTGCTCTTATCCAGCCCAATCTTTCCACTAGACACATTGCTCAGAAGCTTCATTCTTATCTTCTTGTAGAACTTCTTGGCTCTATGAATAAGAAGAGCCATTTGCTAGAATATTTTTCATGTACTCCAGATCATCTTAATGGATGCAGTCCATATATTTAAGGGTGAAGAAAAAGTTGCCAGAACTTTCATATGAAGACACAAAGGCCCGACAAGAGCTAGGCTCCTTGAAAGGACTTTCTTGAGTATAGCTCTCCCTTGGTCTCTTTAGGAAGGTAATGAAAGGACCTTTTGGTGAGATGTTAGGGTAGCAGATAAGATGATGTCATGGTTCTTTGTTGTCCCTTTTAACAACATGAAGGGCTGAACTCTTTTGGATGCTGGATGAGTTCGGAAAAAGATTCTACACATTCATCTCCATTTGGTAACCGCTCAGGATTTCATACAGCTCAATAAGAGTGATGGTAGAGAGTTTTTTAATTCTCTTCATGGCGACAAAGTAGTGTGTCCATTTTCTAGAAAAACAAAAGAAGAGCTTCCTCACTATATCCATGTTCTCAAGTTTGACTCTAACATCCACTAGAGTATCTATAATCTCAATATACCTGAAGTATTGTTAGGTCATAGTTTCACTTACTTGTAGGTGAAATTTTCTAACTACTGCTTCATAATGTTTTTTGTTCTTCTTAGCTTCCTCAGATCCTTTATGCATCAGCTTCAGTGCATCCAAGTGTTCTTTTACATTCATGCATTTCTTGAAGCCTCTTTTGATGGAGTTGAGGAGATCTGTTTGAAGAGCGGTCATGGCTTTTTGAACAATGTCTATTTTCTTCAAGTCTTATTCTGAATAATCAACCACTTCCTTGGATATCATCCCACCTCCGGCAGTTGCTGAAGTACTATTTAGGATGTGAGGTTTAGAGGCTACAGATCTCCGCATCCTGCTATCTTGAGACTTAATGAAGCCTCCCATTCCCATACACCAAGTGTCAAAGTCATCAGGAGTGATCTATGGAGACTTAGCCATTGTGTCAGTTTCCATATCAGCCTTAGAAAGAGCTACCATTTTAGCAAGTAAGTGAATGTGAATATAAAAAATGCTTTAAGACGGTGAGATCTTGTAATCAAGAGCATGGGATGCTCTAATACCAATTGCAAGACCGATTATGGTTTCACAGTTGGAGATTATCAACTAAACACGCTTACTAGATCAATAAAGAACCAGGCAAGTAAATAATGAATAACAAGTAAGGAAAACTCAAGAACACAAAGATTGGTTTACAATGATGTTTATATTGCTCTCGAGTGTTTACAAGTATTACAAAGCTTATTTTTTAAGACTGATACATGAGATACTTAATACTACAACCTACAACCATATACTTTGAAGGTTAGCTAGACACTAATCTAGACAATAAGATCAATGTAAAGTCAAAAGTCATATTGCCTTTTTACATGTGATTATGACATACAAGAAGCTTCTTTGATCTTACTAAACTATGGTTTGAACTTTACAACATCTTCTCTAGTAGAAATCACCACCTACAATAAAGAATGTAGAACAAATAATGTACAAGATGTTTAATCACAACCATTTTTTTAGAAATAAATGAATGTAATAAGTGATCACAACTTGAATCCATACAATGATGTTTAATATCTATGAATGGTAAAAGCTTAAGGTCATTGTCGTGTGAAAATGGCACAACGGGCATGTCTATTTCAATGTAGAAGCTATATTGGACTTCATAAGAAATCTTGTTATTTGAAATTATTTCAGCTCTTCCATTAAGGGATGAGAATTTAATTGTGTTAGTATCCACCATGACCGAGTGGAAAAAAATATAGGAGGCTTGTAAAGTTGCATAACTACAAAGTTCAAAGTATTCAAAGAATAAAACAAACGTATGTAAAATTATATTATGAACATTAAGATCAAGTTACTATGACCGTTTACGAAAGCTTGTGATTCGTGGCTCGCTCATAATTTGCACATTTATAATCGAGACGAGCTCGAGCCAAAGTCAGCTTGTGTTCATGGCTTCCTCATTAGCTTGCTCGTTGGCTCTCTCGTTAGGTCGTTTAAATTAGAGCTTAGATTATAATTTGTAAAGTTTAAACTAAAATTGTATAATATTATTCAAACATAAAATAGACATAATAAAAAATATTAAAGTGTACAAATATGGAAAATCATTATAGCTCATTATATTATATATTAGTTAATCTCATATCAATGTTTCAACAAGTTAGTTTAAATACACAAATATGTGTATTAAATAAACAAATTAGCTAATTTATTAAATAATTTTGTACATTCACTCTATTAATAATTATATAGATAGCATTTAATATTTGTCGAAAACTTATTGGAGATTTTTAAAGTCTCCGACAAAAGTGAATAGTATTAACATTTTTTATAAATAAGTTGCAGGACCGATGAAAGGGTTAGTCAATACAATCAGTCTCACAATAAGGAGAGTGTTAGAACACTTAACTGATCAAACAAGGAACCATGATTATATTTATGATGATGCTAAGAACACAAGCAAAGTAAGAGATAAAAATTTAATAACAACAAGAAAATTGGTTTTCAAAATTGCAGTATATTGCTTCTCAAGTTCCTTTTACAAGTGTTACAAAATATGAATTAAAATACAAGGACTCAAGATACTTTATACTACATCCTACAACCGGTCATACTTTGAAGGCCAGTTGGAAACACTAATCTAGACAACAAGATCAATGTTAAGTCAAAAGGCAGACTTGCCTTTTGACTTGTGACTATGACATATCATAGCTCACATCCTAATATGTTACAAAAAGGATAAAAGATGCATAAAGTAGAAAGTTACAGACTCAAGAACTTAATATATAGTTGCAAAAGAATGAAACTTTTCACTAACTTATATAAGTTGGTGAGTTATTAGAGTTGCAGTAGAAAGTGGTTCAGCTTTAATGCAAAAAAATCTATCATTACTTTATTTGGCTTCGGAAGACTTTGTCTGTGAAGATTCGGAATACTTCATATTTGGATTCGGAAGATATTGGTCATGGCTTCAAAAGATTTTACACTTAGAGTATTTTCTTGTGCAGGGTGTAAAATTTCCAAAGCAACTTCTACTATGTACCATGTGTGAAACACTTGGGTTGTTTTGGGTGCATAAGCTTTTCTGTAAACCTTACAAACTCCCCCTAGGCTGATACTACCAAAATAGAGAAGTGATTAAAATGTTGACAATCCTCATCATGATCATGACTATTCCCTTCTTAATCAATTGGTCAGGATCACTCAGACTCTTAAAATATCTTCTCATGTCAAAGAGATTATGCAGATGTAGGTTAAGCATGTCTTGCCAGGAGTAGACATCTTGACCTCCTTGATCTCAAGTGAAATACCAATTGTCTGGATCAATAGAAAAGGTCCAAGACAAGATGGCTCTACTTGAATTGAAGTTGGTTGAGCTACCACTTCTTGCACTTCCTTAGGATGTTCTTACTCATCCTGAGGTTTAGAGATGGATGCTTTTGACTTCGTCTGAGATACATTTTTAGTATCCATCCTTTTTCTCCTCTTTGAAGTCTTTAGCTGAGAAGGTTGGCCTTTAGCACTAGGTTGTTCTATTTTGTCTTTCTCAGTTGGTTTCTCTTTCCTCACAAGTTCAGAAGGAGAAAGGGTTAGACCTTGTTGTGGATCAGAAGAAGCTTGCTATGGTCTAGCATGACGTCCAGGTTGTGTTGTCTCAAAGAGTTCAACCTTAACCTCAACTTCAAGAGGAACTTGACTTGGTGGGGAGTGTAAGTCAACAAGCTCTCCTCTCTTAATCTTTTTCTTGATCACTCTAATGTGCTCGTCCATAGTAGATAGAGACATTAGACCAAGCCTCCTTCCAGAGAATCCATACAGCCTTAAGAAGCTAATCATCCTTTGCCTATCAGTAGACTTCTTTTGATTCTTTTGGATAATAGCTATTGACTTTGCTGCTTATTCCCTCATCTTTCTCTTAGCATCCTTTTGTTCTTTGTGGTCTTATTGCTCAAGCTTCTTGAGTTACTCGAACTCTATGTACTCATATGATATGAGAAGAAGTATAACTGCCTGGTATAGTCCTGTGGTACTCAGGTAGTTGATCATGTTTTGTCTGTCAACTTCCTTATCTTCTTAAGGTTGTTCAGTTTCCACAACCTCTTCACAAGACTTTCTTGAACTATAGATAGGATAGGAACATGTTTGTAAAGCCGTTTCTATATTCTTTCTTCCTTAATCTTGAGGAGCAACTCTGCATCCTTTGCCTACTTCCTCTTCTTAGACATTTCCCTATCTGCTAGTTCATTTAACTTTTCTAAGGGGAGAGAGATTATCTTATCATTATCATAGTTTCTGGTCCCTAAGTAGTTTATCCTTGTTGCCCTCAACTCATCATTTTGAGTGTTTGCCCTGGGAGCAGTATTGATAGCAGCTTCCATGAAGCCTGAGGACCCAATAGAACTTTCTCCCTTTAACTTCCTTTTCATCTCTCTCTCCTCCTCCTCAGTTTCCTCAGGAGTCAATATACGTTTCCCTTTGTCACCCACAAATCTTGGTGACTTAGGGTGGAGAGAGCTTTAGCTTTCATTGCCTAATGTAGCAGTCAGACTCTGTCCATAGAGAGGCTGGGAAGCACCTTCACTAGCTGGTGCCTCATTAAGGGAAATGGGTAATGAAGAAGTACATGTCTCAAGGATCACATATTCAACTACTGGGCCTTCGGTCAAGACTTCCCCTTTGAAGCTAATCTTAGGGTCCACATCAACAATCAGTTGACCAACAATTTTACGTGTTAGCCTTTGTCTATATAGTCCTGATCTTTGTTTGAACTTTTCAAGCACCCTCTCTTGAATCCTATCTGCTAATCTCATAGCTAGTTTGTGTTGGCTTGGGTTGATAAATGGAAGGTTAATCAGATATGTACTCTCATAGAACCTCATGTTTGAAAAGTTGAAGATTTCTTGTTGCCCTTGAGTTATTGAGATTACCAGAGCTCTCCTATCAATGTCATACCTCCATCCCAATATTGGATTCTCAGAGTGATGGGATGGAGTAGGCATAGCTCTAGGTATACCTTCCTCAAACAGGATTTGAATAAGTGAGTCCACATCGATATGAACTTGAGGAGGTTGTTGAGTATGGACAATTGCAAGTGAGGGTTGTGAATCCTCAATGTCCATACCCTGTGAAGAACTCCCAGGTTTTGTGATTGCTTGGACTTTCTCCTTTTTTTGGTAGTATCACCCTCTTACATAGGTGAGCTAGGAGTCAGGTATATCACATCCATAGGTTCTTGTGTTCCTGGATGAACTGTTTTTAAAGGTCTCCCAACTAGTTTTTTGTTGAGATAAGAAAACTCAAGTTACTGATCATTGATCCTGTTTTGTAAAGTAGTCACTTAAGATTCCAAATGACTTACCTTAGAGACTAGATAAGTGTATGTTTTAGACAGTTTTTGCACCTTTAGTCTTATATTCCCATCATCTTCATCAGAAGAATCATGGGGGATTAGAGAATAGGACCAAAATATTCTCCCTTATCACCAACATGGTGTTCTTGGCTGCTAGATTTCCTATGCTCAATGACAAATTCAAGTGAAGTGTCAATGGGCTAGGTTGTCACGGTTGGGGTCTTAATAATGTAATCACTTACAAAAGTAAGAGCCTCTTTCATATGGACCTCCTGAATAGGTTTAGAAAATTTCGTTAAAAACATGTTGGTAGTATAAACAAATGAAAAGGAGATTAGAATCATAAAAGACATGTTAATAGGTAATGCAAGAAATATTACAGAGAGATCTGCCTCAGTAATGGGTGAATGATGTGCGCTAGACATGGTAGAAGCAGGAGTACTCATCTCTCCTTGAGTAGGGGAGGAGAAGAGAGACTCATGATACTCACTAAATCCCATATCTTCATCATTAAAGAATTCAAGGTTATCAATTGGTTGGTTTAGATCAAGAGACTAGGGATGGCAACTTTCCCATGAAGCTTGATCACTAGAGTTTTGAGAATCTAAGTGAAAGCTTAAGGCTGTTGGGCTTGTGAGCTCATCAAGTCGAGCATGAGGAACCTTAACAATAATCATAGGTGAGATGGGAGTGGTTTGCTCATCAGGAGAAATGAGAGCTCTAGTGTCCATTTCTTCTGGTTGGTTGGTGATATGGGGGCTGCACAAGCTTAGTAGCTTGTGTAGGGGTTCATTTGGAATTTTTTGGTAGGTGAGGAGTATGTGTGGCCATCATGGTGGTTGAGAAGTAGAAGATGTGAGTTCAACACTAGCTTGTGTTGCTAGATTGTCACCTTGAGCAATAAGCTCTAATATTTTTGGGACAAGGTCTGTTTCTACCCCAGAGAAGCCAACACTTGGCTTCCTTATAGTTTTGAGGATGTCGGGCTTCGTCTGTCCCAATTTAAAAATGTTACCTATTCCCCTCAAATGTGAACCCAGGTCACAGTTGAGAATGTATTGAACATATCTAGGGAACATGTAATATTCTAAGGAGTCTAAGTTTGCAAGCAAGTTAGTATACATAAATTATGAGTACCTGAACTTAACCCCATGAAACATTCCATGAACTATAAAGGAGAGATCTTTAGGAATCTGGTCTGATCCTCCATTTTTGTTTGACAAGTTGTGGATGACACCATGGAGGAAGTACATCCATTAAGAGTAGACCTTTCCTTTCCTGAAGAACTTTACAGAAAAATCTCCCTCATAGCCCATCTGCTCAAAGGATTGGTTAACAACAGCTTTGGGAAAATACAATTAACCTTCTATATCGTCCAGCTGAAGATGTGTTTATGATGGATGGAGTGATGGAGATTGTCTTCCCCTACACTGTGGCAGATAGTGCCTTCTCTATATCCATGATGACCTCTTGACAGGTATTCCAAAATTCCAAAAGTTGATCCTCATAGAGTGGATGATCAATGGTGAGGGAGGTGAAGTAGTTTGACAGAGAAAGAAAGCAACAAACCTCTAAGAAACTTGGATCTTTCTCAAAGTCCAATAAGGCAACTTGGTTATGCTACCTGCGAAGTTGCATGGAATAATCTGGGTTGTTTCTGCGGTCAAGGTTTGCTATTTGTAAAAGCTTAAGAGGGAAGGAAGGTAAGAACAAGGTCGGTTGTGGGTGAATTTAGGTTTACAAAGGTTTTAGATGAGGAAGAGAGTGAAAGAGGGGGGAATCATTAAGTATATATATGAAATGAATCTAAGACAAAATTAATAAAAGAGGATAAACTTTAAAATCTGAGTGTCGGTCCCACCTCTAAAAAAGTGTCCAAAAAGTTTGTTTTCTTGGAAGTATAAAATCTTCCGAATGTAATTTCTCTTTGGAAGTTTTGATAAAATGCTTTCGAAGCAAAATTGACTTCGAAAGACATTTCAAAGAGAATTGAAGATTTTGCTTCAGAAGAGATTAAGACTCAGTGGTTTTATTCTAAGGAAAATAAAACTTTCGAGGCATAATTGCTTTCGGAAGGAAATTGGTCTTCAAAAACATATAACTACTTATAAATAAATTTAAGCTTCGGAAGATATTTTGAAAATTTCTTTCGAAGGTAAATTGACATAAGTAGTTATTTGTTTTGATGGCATAATTTTCCTTTGAAGGTAAAAAGATATCTTCCGATGGAGAGAACGATCAAAATTTTAAAAAGTTTTAAGTTATAAATTTTTTAAAAGATTTTTCTTCCAAAGTAAACAAGGGCTTGTGAAGACAACTTAGGACACACAGGTTTTAAAAATAATATGAGTTAAGTTTAAGAAAAACTACTCAAAGTTAATCATCTCAATAACTGATACAAAATATTTAAACCTTTGTTCATCAAAAGCTTTGGTAAATAAATAAGAATATTGTTTATTTGTCATAACCTTAACTAGTTTTATTAATCCTTTTTTTAAAGTTATCTCTAATCAAATAATAACTGATATTGATGTGTTTAGTCCTTGCATAAGATTTTTTGTAATAGAAATAACACTATTGTTGTTTATATGGATGAAAGTCTCCTTGAAATTGAATCTATAGTACAAAATCTAAATGTATATAAAGATTTTACTTCACCTGTTTTAACCCTATTTCTTTTGGCTCGATCGACATTTTGCCCCTCTCACAAAATCTTATGGATCCGTCACTGTAGCTACCAGCTAAAATTGTCTATATATATATATATATATAGATACCGTTTATTTACGCGTTGATACACCTTAATTTCATACAATCATAGTCTCCTCTAGAATCTGTGACTTAAAACAAAATTGGCTTGCCTTTGAATAAATTTAAATATAAAAATATAAGAATGAGAGAAGTGGAAATATGATTCACACCGTAAACGAATCAAACGAGAATGGATTAAAAAACATGGGTTGTCCTTTTAGTTCAACACTTCATAGAAACTAACACATTATGAAGATTAAATAAGTGGTAACTTTTTAAAATAATAATTAATTAAAAAGAATTTTAAAAGTATTTTAATTCAGATTAGGTAATTTAAGCTTGTAAAGTGTTCTAATTATATCACTTATATTTTATATTTTTATATAAATTAAAACTTTTAATATGTTTTTTAGCATGTTATACTTTTTACTTTAATAAGAAAATATTGTTTTCTTTCTTTTAATGTTGATGTGGAATTGTGACATAAATTTTAGGTATTTTTTTCATAATTAAGATGTATTTTTTATTTTTTAATATAATTTTATTTATTGAAAATTGTAACCACTACATCTTCTCTTCTCTTACTTTTTTGACAAAAGTATTTTTGTTTTTAATAGTGTTATTTAAGTAAATTTAAAGTGATAAAGTTTTAATAAAATAAAAATGAATTTAACATCTATTATGATTTTAAAAAAATATTTTATAGTTCTTTAAAGGTTTTCTTAAAATGTTTTCAATAATGTTTTATCATATGAAAATATTAATACTCTTTAATCGCTATTTTTAATGTCTCTTTATACATTACGTGTTCTTATATAGAAAAAAGGTATTTTCATGAAATTAAATGATATATGTAATTTTTTACAATAACGATGCATATTACATAAATGTTTTAAACATAAATTTAAATATAGTAATAATTATGTATATAAGTATATACATCAAAGATAAAATAAACATCATATACATACAACACTAGTTTAGTCTTCCAAGCCGACTCGATCTCGACATATGAAGCTCTAGCTCAAAACCATTTATTTAATAAGTCGTAAAATGAGTTCGAGTTTGTTTAAAATCAGCTTAGTTACAGTTTTTTCCGAGTCGATCTCGAATAGCTCACGAGACGGCGTGACTTGTTTCTCTCTTAACTGTTGTTGAGAGTCTATTAGCGACATAAATGCACTCGGTAAATAAGGATTACATTTATAGTTCGTAAAAAAACTAAACCATTAACTTTTCTTTTTTTTTCGTCATGATATCTATATATTTTTTCTTTAAAAAAATTACATTTTTTGTTAAAAATAGTTTTTCTTATTAAAAATTTTAAGCTACTTAGAAAATAATTTCAAAAAATACATATTTTTAAAAAGAATAAAAAAACAAATGTGCCTAATTTTGTGTGAAATTGAAATAAATTTATAGTGAAACAAATTAAATTTTTCTATATGAAAATACGATTTATAATTAATTTTGAGTGAATTAAAGAAAAATAAAAATAACTTTAAGATAAACTTTTTGTTTTTAGTTACGACATAAGAAACAAATGATTTTATAACATTATTAACATTTGTACTTGACTCTTTTTATATAATAGTATTTTGAAGTAAAATAAATTTAACCAATAACATTATAGTGACAAAAAGAAACACTTACTAAGCATTTGCTTTGATAAATAAATTTTCTATATATACTATTTAAGAAAAAAAACTTAATTTGTAATTATAACAATAGTTGATTTTATTTAAATGAATTATAACTAAAAATAAGAATACATACATTTTTAGACGAGAAATCAAAATAATAAATAGATAAAAAATAACACGTGACACTAAATACATTGTTTTATTAATAAATATAAATTCTTAATCTCGTATATTTTCAAGAGTGACATAAAGCCGAAAACAAAGAAAAATAAATGACATTTTAGACATGTTATACTCTTTCATTTTTAACTATTAAGTAATTAATTTTGTGATCCGTATTATTTCGTTGGGTTTGAATTTGAGGCATTGATATTGTCTGTGTAAGTCCATTGTCACAAGATGGTTCTTCCACAACCAAAAAATTAGTTGACGGGTGTCACACCCACAATTTCCACGAACGAAGTATTACCGTTAAACACGTGACATACTAGGATCTCAGTCACAAGTTACACTAAACGACACATCAAGTACAAAACATAATTTCTCGTTAACATCTGAAATTCCCAAAAACAGAGTTATCAGTAGATAGCTAGTCTACTTAACGAGTTACATAGTCTATGAAGTTCGCAACCGAATCTGACAATGTAAATGAAGGCCTCGACTGTACTTACCAAGCCACGCAGAATACGTGTGTGTGTGTAATTTACGCCAAATACATACGTATATACATATGTAATGTAGCACACACACATACTCGCAGATCACTCACGCATGAAACCAAGCACCAAATCGCAACAAACGTTCAATATCAAACGACCAAACCGTAATCGAAATCGTACGTACAAGTGAGACGAGTGAAAGAACATACCGTACGGTTGGGCCTCGCGGTTTCCGGGGGAAGAGAACAGCAACAGGCCTGCCGCTGCGAAGGAGAGGGTCAACCGAGATGCGTGTTTGCGAGCAACGCTGCCTGCAGTGAGTGTCACGGCCAAGACTGCCACTGGAGAGTTGTCGAGTAGGGGTTCAGGATTTGCGAGAAGATACCGTGGAGAATTGTGTTTGCAGTTTGAAATCGTAGGTTCTTTGGAATATTATTTAATTGAAAACAAATTTGTGTCTCATGGGGTCCCTGTACATTATATAATTAATCTAAACCTAAATTACTTTAATGAATTTAATCAGATAACAACGTTAAACAATTAATTAAATCACGAAAGAACGTTAGAGTAACAAAGGTTGAATTGACAGCGTTAAGTTAACCTGAAATACTGGGTGTCACAGTGGGTTTTTAACATTGCACAAGGAAAAAAATCAACATACATGAGTTCTAGTATTGCTTTAAAAATGATATTGGTCCATATGACCTAATAGTCTATTTGTATTCGTGGTTTATAAATATGATATACATTCAAATCCTATCAAATGCAAACTTAAATAGTATTTTAGAGTTAAACAATTGTTGTTAAAAAAAAAAACTGAGACCAGTAGCTATTAATGCTCGGATTCTATATTTGTTGGAATTTATAACCTAACTAGTATTAAGCCCATGGTGTTACTAAAACCATATCAATTAGCATCAAAGACATAACACCATTAGCGACCACCAACACCGAACAATTTGTATAAAAATAGAAAAATAAAACCAATCTTGGAAGAAACAAAGCACTAAGTACACACCACCGTCACGCTAAACGTTAAACATATAAAACAATAAGTCGATATTGGACCAAAGCATTGCGATGGGGCTATTAAATGGAACTACACACATGTTGCGGCATTTCAACTCGCAAAATGTAGACCGAAACATAACAAGTATAGGGAACAAAGTTAAAAGTAAAAAATATTTGGGAGGTATAGAGACCAAAGTTAAAAGTAAAAAAATATTTGCGTTAAATTGTAAAATATGTAAAAGTGTTGAGTTAAATCAATTAGGTCCGTTTTCCATTGTCTAACCTCCATCATCACCTGAAATCTACCTCCAACGAGTTCGGTGGTTCAAATCAAAAGGTGGAGATAGACTGTTTCTAGGTGCGGAAGTTTCAAATTGACGGACCTGATGATAGATTTCAACTTTCTCTTTAGTGTTTTGGTCAAAAAAACGGTCCATGTCATAAAAAAACTAACGATGTTAACTCTCAGTTAGTAAGTGGTCATTGAAGGAAAATAAACTTAAAGTTGAGAGTATTTGTAAATATTTACTGAGTTAGGAAAATAAACAAAAACAGTCCATGTCATAAAAAGACCGATAATTTTTAAGAAAATTAGTTGTGTACTTATATATAGTTTTAAATTAACAGCTTTCTAACTCTATTTGTCGTTAAATGATAGAGTAGCCATTACAAAGTTATATAATATTTTAGCCTTTTAGGGTTAGATGATTGTTATAAATAAAACTGAGACAAGTAGCTGTTGCTCGGATTCTACATTAGTTGGAATTTATAATTTAATATATAAGAGACAGATAAATTTAAAAAAAGATTAATGGTGAACTTATATAGTTTTAACTTGGTAGCTTTCTTTAACTTTTTTTGTCGTTACATGATAAAGGTAAAAATGTTTTGCATGGCTTGATTAAAACTTTTATGAAATGTCTAAACAAACTTACGTATGTGCTTGAATTAATAATATTATATTAGAAAATATAGATAGGAAAGTATGAGATTTTGATGATTTTATTATGTGGCATCCATACAAAATAGAGTTTGATAGAATATACTGCATGGACCATCAATGCCGTTGCTACAAGCAATCAAAGAGCCATGCAAAAGTGTTCGGTTGTCGCTTGGGCTAATCATGCGAGAGCTAGGGAGAAATATTATAAACGGTCCAAACAACGCCAAAGTTGCAATCGATCAAACAAGAACTCATCTTACTTTCAACTTCGTCACAACTTAAAGGGATCACATACATTGAATCACTTGCCATAGCAAATTTCTGGTTTTTGTTAATGGAGATTGCTAAGTGAAAGTGCTTGCAAAAAGAAGTTGAAGCACTTGGAGAAGCTTCTGGTTTCCGATCCAGATAGCCTAACATGCTGTACATTATAAGTTTATAACAAGTATTCACATTTATATCATTTGAGGGTCTACATTATATATTTACATAAATGTAGAATGTACAGACAAAATAAACTTTATAATCTAAACCTTTTCACTGGATATATGTCACTCCAACAACAAACAAACAATATAATGCATCTCATTAGATGAGTAGGGTCTATGAAGAATGAGATGAAGACAAACTTTACATCTGATTTATAAGATTCAGTTGTTGCACCCAAAATATAGAATGGTACAAACATACAGATTTCTCATAATTTGAATGTGGGTATACATCTACAACAGAGGAGCAAAAAACAGAAAATACAACAGAAAAGTCTCTATCTAATATCTACATATTAGGACTAGACAAAACTCACAATTCAAATAAATATTCCCTCCCAAGTTGAAACATCTAAATTCTTAATGCCCAGCTCGCTAAGTAGTGAGTGTAGCTGATGTGCCCCACGAGGCTTTGATTGTGAAAGTTAACCCTAAAAGAATTGATTTATATTGAATTAAACTACTCTTAACATTATTTGACATAAAACTATGACAACAAATAAACATGACAGCATGAGATAATGCACAAGTGATCACATTCAGATTATGATTGACAGCATTATGTGTAACAAAATTAATTCACCATAATATATTGAAAACGCTATATAGATGTAACTTGTTTCAAAGTATGGTTTGGAAGACAATTGCAAGACGGACAAGTCCAGTTATATTGACTTCAAAGTTTAAATACCAAAAAAGAACATTACTAGGATATTGCCAAAGATAGAATTTATGGATTTTACGACTTGATATACGAAAAAGAATACAAACTAGAATGTAATCTCACCCGTCATCGACTTTTTAAATGAAAAATTAACACAAAACAAAGGAATCCAGCCGCATTGAACTCACAATTTCGTCTCAATAAATTGACTCAACAAAAGACTAGTCTTTTCTTAAAAAACAAAGGTAAACAGAAACCCTAATCACAAAAACATATATAAATTATTCAATTGTAAACTAATAGAAAAAACGTTTATGTTCTTTTAGCACAGTAAACAGTTAGATTAAACATATTTACATACCTAAACCCACATGTTTTGTGATTCGAGAAAATTTAACCAATCGTAACATCATACAAAACTAATGCTGCCTCCGGCACCAAAACTATTGCCTGCGTTCGTATTCCAAGTTATTTGGGCCAGAAAATCCTTTATGGGTTGCTGCCACGTATTTCTGTTTAATTTCCTATATTGGCCAATTTAATAATTTGGCACCAAATCCATATGCAATCCACAAGAAGCTGTCATCATAATTCATGCCAATATGTATTTATTTATTGTCATTTGGCCCATAAGAAGCATATCTCGAAACAAAACTTGTCTTCAATTTAAACGGAGCCATCATTTCCTTGATACTAACTAGGATTAATAGTGTGGGTAGTCGCGAGTTCACTTATGTTCACGATTGTGCTTAAGTCGATACGGGGTTTCACATTGGTTCACAGTATATTTTGCGAGAAAATTTTTCGAGGAGGTTTTTAAAGCTCTTTTGGGACGGTTTTGACTAAAACAAATATAGTCATATATATTATAACTAGCATTAGTTACCCGTGTAATACACGGAAGTGTGGAAAGTTAATTATTAAATAACTTAAAAATATAAATAAAATCAAGTGTGTTATATTTTAAATAAGACATAAGAACTTTTGATTATAAGGTGACAAATAAACAAAAATATCCATATAAACTGCATTTGTAGTAACATTAGTAAGTTTACACTTATTATCTAAAGCTAAGAGTTTCACTCTATCTTTACTCTTAACTTGTAACAAGATTAAATAAAGTTGATTATACGTAAAAATAGGATCTTTTAAGTATAAATCAACACGTGACAAAGATTGATCTTAAGTTTTGTTTATTATCATAGAAATATACAGTTAAAGAAAACTGTCTTTTTTAAACTTAAAAAAGAATACTTTTGACAAGTCTAATCATGAGCTAAAGATTGAGTGAGTGTGAGGATATTAGTATGAAGAAATTAAGACTTTGAATAATATACAATGAAAAGTAATGTCAATTATTAGATCAATTTCGAATTATTTTAACCTTGTAATCAAATATAGAGATATAGTATTGAATCGGGTTGGATCGGGGTATAAATGCTCAGAATATCTCTTATTAGTTGTTATTATTATTTATTTAATACTTACTTTAGTAAGTCCTTATATTATACGGGTTGAGAAAATAAAATATTAAATATAATAAAAATTTATGAAGTATAAAATGATAACCTAAAATAAAATATGACTATAATACATATGAGTAATAACTATCAGTAATAAAATAATGATATCAATTTATAAACCTTTTTTTCAAAAAAAATTTAAGCATTTTTTTTAAACCACATCCTATTAAAATATTATTTTCTAAACATTTTTTATTATAACTCC
>BJCM01072328.1:0-14596 GCA_018326385.1 Flaveria bidentis | reverse complement strand
CATATTAGATGCGACTGGGCCCATTCGTGCGATTGGACCATGCGTATGGTTCAATCGTACGACTGAACCATGCGTATGGTTCAATCGTGCGACTCGACCATACTTATGGTTCAGTCTTACGAATGTCCCAATCGCACCTCTCAGTCGCACGACTGGCCCATTAGCATGGCTCAGTCGTACGACTGAGTCTCATTCGCATATGCTCCTGCAAATGACCCAGTTTCATGTATTTACAACATATCAGGTGTATAACATTAAGCTTAGACTATTCGACAAACGACGGACACACTATATATGACTATATATGCTCCAACATCAAGGCAATCAAGACAAAGCTCATCAACTGTACAACCATGAGCAACATCTCTTGTGAGGAAGACTTTGTCAAATAGACCTATGTTGATGGATCTTCATGTGCCCTCACTAGAGATCAATTTCTTGATTTGCCTAGAGGAACACTGGACCATGCTGCTAGACTTCTTGGTCTCAACTCTGACTCCTTAAATGATGAAGAAAAGAAGTTGAGAAGAAAGCTGGTGACTCTACTGGATACAAAGAGAGGGGACAAGATTCCTAGTCAGCCCCTTGTGCCTAGAAAGAAAATCATCCAGTGGAGGTTCGATGAAGCCTCTCACAACTTTGTTGTGGAGAGAAAGAATAGAGAAAGCAACAGGCTAAATGCCTTTTCTCTGCTACACTCTAGCAGATTTGACATTGCTGAGTTAGCAGAGAAACCATTCTCCAATCCCTCCAACTCCAAAACTAGTGCTCACATCAGAATTCATGTTAGCAACCTTCATCTTGTTGATCTAACCGCAAAAGCAAAGATTGAAGAAGAGTCGAAGCTAAGAGAGAAGGAAGACAAGGAATGGTCAATCACCAAAGGCAAGGCCTTTCTACAGATGGTGGAAGGCCCTGAATTGGAATGGATAGTTAGATGGGAGTATGACTATAGCTCCCGTCAACTAACTCTCTTCAGAGGGACCCAACAGAGGGTGCATATCATTCAAAGTGACAGACTGGATCTCCTATCCATGAAAGATATGTATAAGCTTCTCAGCACCATTTCCGGGAAGAACAAAGAAAAATAAATATATGCTTTCCCTGGTGCTAAAAGTTTTGAGAAGCAGGAACAAGTGAGATTTTGGTAGCATCAGCCTAGGGGTAGTTTGTTGGATAAAGAAGAAGGCTGGTGCAACCAAAACCAAATCACTTAGATTATTTTGATACAACTAATAAAGGACTTCCGAAGCTAAGTGTGGAACTTTCAAAGGAAAAAGAGTTCTTTCGATGACAAAGTGCAAGATCAACTTCCGAAGATAAACTCTACTTCCAAAGACAAAGTATTCACTTCTGAAGATTAAGACTTAGAAGAAAAGATCAGAAGTCAACTTCCGAAGTATGAAGAAAAGAAGAAGTAGCCTGTTCTGAAGTATAAGTGGCTTCAGGAACTTGTTCTTCTGAAGCCAACTAACCTTCGGAAGACACTACTATGAACTAGTGGACATAAGTATGGTGTCTCTGACACTCAGCTGCAGACTTTTGAGATACTGCATGGCGTTTTCTCAAAAACCATGTAGTTGACCATACTTTATTCCACTATTCACCTTTATTAGTTAGTATAGTTTCCAACTTTAGTTGGTGACAAAAGGTAAGTCATGGACATGTCATGACTACCATATCTTAGACAATACTTTATCTAAGATACCTAAACTTTAGCATTGTAGTATATGCTTTAGTCATAGGTTTCTAGCTGGTATCAAAGTATATCTGGTTGTAGGTAGTAGTATATGTAGTTTCTCATTATAACACATGTAATATTCTTGTAAGAGTCTTGTAATACTTTGAGTTGAGAAGGAATAATTCAAGTACCTTGAAAATTATTTCTTTGTGTTCTTTGCTACTTAATATATTATTATGAACTCTTAGAAGAGATTTTGCTTCATCTGATCCGAGTGTAGTATAAGTGAGTTTGAGAGAAATCCAAGTGTTAAGTGACAAAAACCGATCCTTCAGAATGATACCCTTCCAAGGTGAGACCTTCAACATAATTCTATCACCCACCTGGAACTCATTCGGTCTTCGCCTCTTATCAGCATACGACTTCTGCCTATCCTTAGATGCCTTCATGAAGGCTTTGATCTTTTCAAGCTTCTCATTCATAGCCTCACTCATCTCAATACTCCCCAACTCTTTCCGACCAATATCACCCAACACACGGGCGTTCTGCATCTCCTACCGTATAACATCTCATAAGGGGCATACTAATGCTGGCATGATAACTATTGTGACATGAGAACTCAGCTAACGGTAAGTGGTCATCCCAGCTTCCTCCAAAATCAATGACGCATGCACGAAGCATATCTTCCGGCGTCTGAATTTCATCTCCGACTCACCATCCGTCTGAGGATGATAAGTCGTGCTAATATGTAACCTCGTCCCTATCGCATCATGGAATTTCTTCTAAAATTTAGATGTAAACCGGGTGTCATCATCTGACACGATAGACACCAGCACACCATGGCGACTTACAATCTCCTTGAAGGATAGATCCACGAGTCTCTCAGAGGAATACGTCTCACGGATCGGTAGGAAGTGGGCAGTCTTCGTCAAACGATCAACTATCACCCATATGGCATGATACCCTTTCATGGTACGTGGTAACTTCATAATAAAGTTCTTGGTGATATGCTCCCACTTCCACTAAGGTATATCCAAAGGTTGGATCTTTCCATACGTCTTCTGGTGCTCGACCTTCACTTGTAAGCAAGTAAGGCACTTACTCACATACTCCGCTAGATCGCTTTTCATACCCGACCACCAATAATCTTTCTTCATTTCTTGGTACATCTTCGTAGCACCGGGATGAATAAATTATCGAGTTTTATGAGCTTCATCCATAATCTTCACATGTAAATCCCCAAAACGAGGAATCCACATCTGTCCAAATCGGATTCTAACACCCAGTGTGTTTTCACCCAACTCCGTGACTAGACCTCTCATTCTTTCAGATTTAAGATGAACTTCTTTCAATGCCTCATCTTGAAACTCTTTAACTTGCTTCATCACATCAAAGCTCATGACCAACTGATACACCTTCACCCAAATCGGCTCGGGTCTTTCCTTTCGGATAAGGGCATATGCCACCACGTTGGCCTTGCCTGGATGGTAATGGATCTCGTATTCATAATATTTTATGAGTTCCAACCATCTCCTCTTCCTCATATTTATATCTTTGTGCTCAAAGAAGTTCTTCAAGCTCTTGTGGTCAGTGAATATGGTGCACTTCCTCCCGTATAGGTAGTGACTCTAAATCTTTAACGCAAAGACCACGACTGCTAGCTCTAAGACATGAGTAGGATAATTAACCTCATGAACTTTCACCTTTCCTCTCTGCCTCAACACACATCCCAACACCGAGTAAGAAGCGTCTGAAAAAATCACTAAATCCTCACTTCCATCGCGTAACGACAAGACAAGAGCTTGAGTTAACATCGCCTTTAACTCCTCAAAAGCCTTCTCCTGATCTTGACCCCATACAAACTTCACATCTTTCTGGGTTAGCTTGGTTAGTGGCGAAGCTATCTTAGAGAAGTCTTGAATAAATCTCCTATAATAGCCCGCCAAACCTAAGAAGCTACGAATCTCGGATGGTGTCTTTGGAGACTTCCATTGCATCACCACCTCCACCTTAGCTGGGTCCACCACAATCCCTTCGGGATTCACTACATGACCCAAGAACCAAACTTTGCAC
Organism: Flaveria bidentis; assembly: GCA_018326385.1. NCBI lineage: Eukaryota > Viridiplantae > Streptophyta > Magnoliopsida > Asterales > Asteraceae > Flaveria > Flaveria bidentis. The sequence continues at coordinate 10,842 of BJCM01072328.1, read as the reverse complement.
AACCAAAACACACACTTGGAGAATTTAGCATACAACTTCTCCTTTCTTAATGTCTCCAAAACCTCTCGAATGTGATCGGCATGCTCCTCCTCGCTCTTCGAATAAATCAGGATGTCATCAATAAACACAATCAATGATTTATCTAACATCGGGCGGCACACTCGATTCATCAAGTCCATAAAAGCAGCTGGCACGTTGGTTAAACCAATACACATAACAAGAAACTCGTAGTGTCCATAATGCGTGCGAAATGTTTTAGGAATATCTTGCTCCTTAACCTTCAATTGATGTAGCCAGATCGAAGGTCTATCCTCAAGAACCAATTGACACCCTAGATCTGATCAAATAGATCGTCAATCCTTGGTAAGGGGTACCGATTCTTCACTGTCAAGTTATTTAGCTCACGGTAGTCTATAAAAATCCTCATACTACCATCCTTCTTCTTCACAAACAGGACCGGAGCACCCCAAGGAGAGATACTCGGTCTAATGAACCCCTTATCAAGCAGCTCTTGCAATTGCTCCATCAACTCCTTCATCTCAGTCGGAGCCAACCGATATGGTGCCTTAGCAACAGGTTGGGCACCCAGTATCAAGTCAATCTAAAACTCGATCTCACGGTTCGGCGGCACACTTGGAAAGTCTTCGGGAAACACGTACGGAAAGTCACACACAACCGGTACATCAGACAGTTGTGGTTTTGGCGTATCCACATCCTTTACGTAGGCCAAGTAGGCACTACATCCATGCCTCATGCAATTTCCCGCCACCGCCATCGAAATCACTTTCGGAATCGTAGTGACCCAATCACCATAAACCATTACCAAACTCCCGTCAGGCGCTGTCAATCAAATCATCTTCTTACGACACACAATGTTCGGCTCGTAGTCCGCCAACAAATTCATTTCTAGGACTATGTCAAACCTATCTAAGGTCACCACGAATGGTCTAACAGGAAACTTGTGACTGTCTAGTTCTATGTCACAATCTTCTATCACCTCAGAAACCCTGGTAGACTTAACTATGACAGTTTCTACATCAAAGGGCGTATCTATATTCTTACTACAAACAGGCAATTTAGCATGGAAAACAGTAGATATAAAAATTTTACTAGCACATGAATCGAATAACAAAGAAGCTAGAGTTTGGTTTACTAGAAACCTACCTGACACAACATTAGGGTCCGTCCTAACCTCCTCCTGTGTAATCATGAACGCTCTAGCACTCGCCCTCTACCATTCTCCTCCATCCTTCTTTGCTCCCGAACTTTCAGCCCTAGGCTTCTTGCAATCCTTGCTCGGATGTCCATTTCCCCCACAGTTATAACACCTTATAACTCCACAATCTCTAGCCATATGACTAGGCTTCCCACATTTGAAGCAGATGTTTGATCCCCATTTGCATTCTCCCGAATGCTCCTTCCCGCATTTACCACATCTCTTTGACCCTGCACCAGACATGACCACATGCAGGTCACCCACCTTCGCCACCTTATTGTTTGGAGTGGCTCCACCACGTCCAAACCATTTTCCATTCTAGTTTTGGTCACCACCACCCTTCTTGCTCACCTCAGCCACCACTACCTCTCGCTCGTCATACAACATTCCTATAAAATCAACAGTCGACCTAAACGTGCTTGGTCGGGCAATGATCATGTGCCTACGGATATCCGCCAACAAGCCCTAGATGTACCTCTTAATCTTTCGTGCCATCTCATTGAACTTGGTGGTATATTGCTGATGTGTCATTGTCCCCGCCTCTAGCTGTAGGAACTCTCTCTCAACCTTGTCCATCTCTTGGTGAGGATAAAACTCCTCAATCACAAGCTTCTTCAACTCCGGCCACCTCATTCTCCCTGTAGCCCTGCTACCCCCAACTTGGAGTATATTGTCCCACCAACAGAGAGTCGAATCAACAAATAAGTGGGCAGCAAACTTCACCTTCTGGTCCTCTTGGCACTCACTGGTATCAAGTACAACCTCCATCTCTCTCACCCACCGGTGAGCAGAAGCAGTAGTGCCATTACTATCAAAGGTCGGGGGCTTGCATCTTTGAAATGCCTCGTCGTTACAACCTCGTGCCGCCTCTGGTGCAAGCTCTTCTTCCTCTTCTTCATCATCTGAGAGAACCATCTCAGACTCCGGTCGCTCATGTCCTCCCGAGGACCTGTTCCTCTCCCTTCTTTCTCCTTCCCATACAACCTTTATCACTTCTGTCACCATAGACGGTAGGTTCGTCTAGACGGTAGGTTCGTCTGCATGACCTGATAAACCTCTTCAACAACAGCCTCGTTCACAAAGGCTCTTAAGTTAGCACTCTCGTCGCCAGCCTCTGGACGAGGGGTCTCGGGTTCTTCATGAACCACCTCTTCGGCTCTAGGACTTCCTCTTGTTGCCTGCGGTTTAGCACCACTTCCACCACGACCTCCACCACGTGAAGCCTTTGACGATTTACCACCGGCCATCCTCTAAACACAATATAAGATTCAAACACTAACACGGTCATTGAAGGGTAGATCTCATTTTATGTCAAGTATAATAAGTCCCTAATTACAGTGGCCTGTTATGATTAGCCACTTACTTTACTCTTCATACCCCAAGCATTTGCTATCTTAACTACATCTGTATCTAAATCTACTAAAAGCACATAAACCATATAACATGCGCACGTAATGTCAGTTAAACATTAATAAAATACCTAATTGCACGCATCTACTCAGACAAGCATCCCTTTCCGTCCCATTTTCAGTTTAAGTTTAGGTTTCTTTTGAAAATTTACCAATTTCACTTAAACTTTGGCTCTGTTGCCAACTTGTAAGGCCACGTTCCAGGGACGCTCATAGTTGGTCAATCATCACACATAAAACATAAATTTACCTTAACTTTAATGAAAGATTGTAGCAAAAACATTGAAACAAACATTTCATTTCATTATAATAATCTCTTTTGCAAAATAATACAACATTCATTACAAATTATCGTTTGCTCGCATTATAATGCAAAACAATTATTGCAACATAAAATGGATGCCATCCAATGAGCCAAGTAGCAGCCCCGTGCCATCCTCAGCAACAATCACCTGCCAATTGGAAACACAAAAAAGTCAACAATGCTGAGTGAGTTCTAGTTTTATAAAACTTTATATTACCTTTCATTTGTTAAAACATTTTCTTTACTATCGCTCGTGATCACACATCATACGTACATCAAAGTAAAATTATTATCTTCATCATCATTCGTTTCGTACATTTCGCACGTTTTGCACATTTCGTACTTATCGCACTTTTCGTAAATTTATTATCTTTTCACTTCTATCTAGGTCCTGTCATGTACTTTACCCCCTCTTGAGCACATAGATATATCATCTAAGGTTAAGCGACAAGGACCTCATATTGCACGTATGCAGTAGTCATATAGACTAACTCCCCCTGTGAGTGAACCCTTAAGGGTTAGCCAAGATCGCATGCTGTAAACTCACAGTTGAGCTAACAACTCTCAGTGAGTTGTGAACCTCCTTTCTTTTGCTTGCAAGACTTTTTATTTGTTCATTATTTTCCACTTTCATTATTTTAAATCTTTCACTTCGTTAAGATAATACTTTACATTCATCATCATAATCACAAAACATAAAGTCATGGCATCATACGTAATAAGGAACAATAAATACATAATCATCATCATGCATAAGCATCAATCACACATCACCATTCAAGACTTCACAAAGTCAACTTACATATCCCTCGAGAACTTCCCAAGTCAAAGCCTACACTTTACATTATCCCCAAAATTCAGAAAAATATTCTAAGTCTTAGGCGCATGGGCACTATTTGGGTGCGTGGGCACTATTTGGGTCCATGGGGAACGCCTAGTCGCATGGGAAACTTCTAGGCGCATGGGCACTATTGGGGCGCATGGGCAACACTTAACCAATTCTGGTCAAATTCTAGGCGCATGGGAATTATGCAGGCGCATGGGCACTATGCAGGCGCATGAGTGCCTAGGTGCATGGGCTTTCTAGGCGTCTGGACACTTAGTCGATTTCAGCCTAATTCTAGGCGCATGGCAACTATTTGGGCGCATGAACTTTGGGCGCATGGGACACTTAGGTAGTTTATACCATTGGGCGCATGGGACACTTAGGCAGTTTATACCATTGGGTGCATGGGCCACTATTTAAGCCATAGAAACACATTCATAACATCATCAAAATCATAAACACACCCAAATCAAACCCCACCCGCAAACACATTCATACACATACATACGAGTGAAAACCCATTTTTATAAAAACATTCACACATGCATTTCCAGCCCCAAATAAGTTTAAAACAAGTAAAAAGGGGGTTCTAGAACTAAACTTAGTAGCCTCTTGGGTAAGACTTCCTTCAAATTCCGAATGCAATTGAGTTCTATCACCTAGAAACCCACCATACACACAAAACCGAACACACAAACACATATAAGCATGCAACCAAGACTAAGTCCAGTTAATAACACCATAAAACCATGAATTCTTACCTTGAATTGGATCTTTTCTGGTTCTTCTTCAAAACCAGAGAGTTTTTTAGCTTCTTCTTCTCTCTCTAAAAATATCCGAAAGATATGGTGGTGTACAAGAAGTGGGCGGCCATGACCACTTTTACACTAACTTTTGAAACATTTTGTCCTTTTTGACACTTTTAACCCCTCTACTTGGGTTTTATAGCTTTTCTTTCTTTTTCTTCACTTTAATTCTTTCTTTCTTGCCATGAAAAATAACCAAGTGTTACATTAAAGGTGCAAAAAGGTACAAAATTTTATAATATTTTGTACAAAAGGTAGGCATGGCCGCCCATAATCCTTGCACACTCCTTTTCATCGGGTTTTAGAGAGAGAAAGCAGAGAAACTCTCGGATTTTGAAGAAAGAAGAAGAAGAATTTAAAAAGATTTAGACATGAGATATTAATTTTGTAAACTCCATGGACTTAACCGTAACTTGTTTTAAAGCCCAACCTAACCCAACCCCACAAGTTACACCATCTCTGATCACACCTTCGGTGGTCCTTCAGCAACCACCAAACTACCTAAATCAACTGACTAAACTGTCACACCCCTACCGACTACGGAATCATTTGGGCAGACGAATGTGAATCGGTTGCTCATAGCACATGGTAGTAATTACGTAAAAATAATATTAAGTGTCATTTCATTGAATAAGTCAAATCTAATAATTCATTACAATGAAATAAAGATTCAAATAACATAATAATTTTTTTATTAATCTAGGTTCAAGTCCTATATGAGCATGAAGAAATCCTCTAAACTACATCTTGAAATCATATGAGTATTAATAAGTCAGCTAACGAATTAGCTAGTGAGTAAAAACACATGTTTGAATACATATATAGATTTGATTAAATAGATTGAAAATAATTCAGTTCATATGTCAATGTCAATACTTATAATGAAATAGTGAAACATAAAAGACAAAGCAACACAATCAAACCTAACTACTGAATTGACTCGGTCCGCAAACGAAGAATTATAGAATGAATGATTCCAGTTCCAATCACCACACGACTAAACAAATGGAGTGGGTTTGTCAAACGAATAGATCTATCATTATTACCGTGGTTGCATGAATTAATGATTATGTTCTCATCAAGTTTATCTAACTATGAACATAATTGCAAGTAATAACAAAGCATATCTTGAATTGAATTTAGAATGAAATAGAATAACAATGAATATCAATGATTGAATATTAAATCACATGATTTCCCCCAATAATAAAACATGAAAATAGTCAAAGAATACTCACATTAACAGTAAAATGAAATTATGTTAATGAGTTGTTAGAGTAGACACCAAAATCCTCACAGATCAACCTAAAGAATAATGTGCTTAAATTAGAATAATATTATGATTTATGAACTAGATATGAATTAGGGTTTTATTGGGATTTGGGGGTCTAAATTAAACGGGCTACAAACGAACAGAACAAACATGAAGAAGGCATTGTTCGTGTTTGTTCATTAAGAAATAAATTTGTTCATGAACTATTCACGAACACTTACCTAACGGGTTTTCTTGTTTGTGTTCGTTCATTAAGGAAATGAACATGTTCATGAACTATTCACGAACACTTACCATACGCAAAAGGACACAAACAAAATCAAACAAAAATAAACTGTAGGGTCAGTTAAGGGTGGTTAATACAATTAGTTTCATAATGAGGAGAGTGTTAAAGCATTTATCATATCAAATAGGGAACCGGGTTTGTATAGAGGATGCTAAGAACACAAGCAAATAATGAGACAGAACAAAAGAACAAGATAAGTATGGTTTTCAAGAATGTTGTATGTTACTCTCAAGTTCTTTTACACGTGATACAAAAGCATGTTTTAACATACAAGGATCTGAGATACTTATACTACATCCTACAACAGACTATAATTTAAAAGTTATCTAGAAACACAAATCTAGACAACAAGATTAATGTATAGTCAAAAGCCAGATTGCCTTTTTGACTTGTGACTATGAGATGTGTTGGGTCAGATAAGGCTGGTGCAACCAAAACAATACTTAGAATAATTTTGGTGCAACTAAAGAAAAACTTCTGAAGGCAAAGCTGCACTTCTGAAGGTTGCACTTCTGAAGGCAAAACATCAAATAAGGCTGCACTTCTGAATAGGAACACTGTCTTCCGAATACATAGTAAATCCTCTTCCGAAGATAAATACTTGGAAGGTTTCAAGAAAAAAGGCTTCCGAAGTATAAAGTCTTGAAGGTCTATAGAAATCTCAGAAGAAGTAGACTCTTCTAAAGTATATGTGGCTTCAGAAGAACTTGTTTTTTCGAAGCCACTTAACCTTCGAAAGAACCTACTATGAACTAGTGGATATAAGTATGGTCCATCTGACAAGCCGTTGTGACCTCTAAGATACTGCATGGCATTTTCCCACGCCCATATGCTTGACCATACTATATTTCACCGGTCATTCTTTATTAGTTAGCACAATTACCAACTTTAGTTGGTGACAAAAATGTAAGTCATGGACTTGTCATGACTACCTAATCTAGGATAGTATTTTATCTTAGAAACCTTACTTCTAACAATGTAGTATTTGTTTAGTAGTAAGTTCCAACTGGTATAAACGGTTGTAGATAGTAGTATATATAGTTCTCATTGTAAACTCAGTAAATATGCTTGCATGAGTCTTGTAAACTTTGACTTTAGAAGTAATATATACAATTATCTTGAAAACTATTTCTTGTGTTTGTTTACTTAGTATATTAACATCAACTCTTCGAGGTTTCTACATCAACTCTTAGTGAGTATAAGAGGAAATACTTATGTTGAGTGACCATATCCAATCCAACAATTGGTATTAGAGCATTTTAGGCTCTTTTTATGAGATCTTACCATCCCAATCAACTTGTTTCATCACTCATACACTCACTTCACTCAAAATGACCCTTAATGAGAAATCATCTGAATCTAAAATGGGAACGATAACTACTTCTCTTGTCATCACCCCTAATAACCTCAGATTGGTGCAAACATATTCAAGGCTTCATTAAGTATCAAGATGGAAAAATGTGGAGATCTATCACCCATGGTCCTTACAAGCCATGATAGAGAAAGCCATTGAAGATTACTCAGATGAAGACTTTAAGAAGATGGATATCGATAGTAAAACCATGTCTATACTGCTACAACCATACTAAAGTCCATTATGGTAGGCTTTGAGCACTGTCAGTCAGCCAAAGAACTCTTCGATGCTTTGACATTGATGTATTCTGGTTCCACCAAGTCCATAGAGTCTAAAAGAGTTACCTTGAAGTGACAGTTCAAGAACTTCACTTATGTTGCTAGAGAGACCCTCAACCAAGAATACGTTAGGTATATAGACCTCATCTCATCACTTCAGTCTGTGAGAGTGACTCTTGAGAAGAGAGATATGGTAAGGAAATCCATGAGTGGACATTCTACTGTGTCTCTATCAAGTGGACAGAGAATTTGAACACTCTTACCATGACCGAACTATATAGCATCCTTGATGGATATCGGGTAGAGATGGAAACTCAGAGAGGTCACTAGATGTGCAGAACCTCTAGCCTTCTAGCTAGCAACACCCTACTTATTGTTAAAGGTCCACAAACTCCTCAGCCCCAGTAGTACCTAACCCACTCCCAACAACCATCATGTTCTTTTATGCCATACATCATTTTTCCTAAGACACTAAGGTCTTAACCGGCTTAATCAAATCCTTTCCGGGAAAAATTATGTGTTTTTTATAAAGATACTCTAGTGATTTTCAGTTTTGCTGTGGTGATCTAGAATGCTTCAGTCCAGATGATGTTGAATACATTGACATTGTCCAACAAATGGTTCTCTTGACTTATAATGAAAATAAGTTCTACAAAAGAACTGGAAGGCACTTCCCTCAAAACCCAACTACTAACAAATTTGGGTTTGACAAAACTATTGCCAAGTGTTACAACTACAACCAACTTGGTCATTTTTCTAGGGAATGTAAGGCTCCTAAATCCAACCCAGGAGCCACCCAAGCCTTCACACATCCTGCCACACCAAAAGATATTACTAGATCAACTGAACAACAAACTATTAATGTTGCTCAAGAAGTTGACTAAAGCTCTATAGTGCAAGATGTCACCCCTGCTCAAGCACTCATGGCTAGAACTAAGGACAACAAGGTATATGAACACCATTGTACTCCAGCTTGTATTGCTAAAGTCAAACTATATCAGGACTATAACATGGAAATTAAATCCAATATTGAGTCCTTAAATATTCTAAATTCTGATTTTAAAAGAGAAAAATCCGACTAAAAATGAATATAGAAGAGTTAGAGAAAACTTTATCTTCTTTACAACATGAACACTCAAACTAAAGGGCTCAAATCAAGGATTTAATCTCCAAGTTAACTGAGGCTCAAGCCCAGCTAGTAATAGCTGAGGCTAGAGAAAATAAGTATGCCATTGAAGAGCATAACATCAAAACCATTATTGTATTATCCTCCCACTCAAAGGTGTGCTATCAGAAAAAAAGTGGGTTGGGAACTAGTGAAATTGCTCCACCACACTCTTATGTGTCTATGAGACAACTAAATTATGGTACTAATGAGCAAGAGGTTCCAACTATTGACCCACTACCTCATAAGAAGAAGAATGATGCAACTATGGAGACTATCACATGGAAGGACAAGGTAGAACACCCAATACCCACCGGTGATGATCAACCTCTGACCACCAAAGCCAGAAGAAAGAAAGCTAAGGAAGCTAGAAAAACTACCAAGAAAGTGGCTGAGTCCAAGCTAAAGATAGACCCAAAGTAAAAGGGTGTATTCGTTTCAACCAATTTCAAGTGGTTGGAAATTCTGAACCAGGAGAAAAGTGTAATACCAGCACTCCTATCCAGCCGAAGGAACAAAAGTTGAAGGGGAAAATTATTGGTGTTGAAAAGAAGTGCAAGAAACAATAGTTCTTACACCCCATAAAGAGAAACATTGAATGCATAATGTGTGGTGTGCACAACCACATAGCTAAAGATTGTTACTACAATCATGCTAGCACACATTATGCAAACAATGTTATGAAAGGAGTCAATGAGGGTTTGTCATTTGGACCTTATCATATGGTTTAAGTGTTAAGAAAGGGAAAGCTTCTTTTCAAGGTCAAGTTGCTTTCTAAAGAAACTGATTCTTCCAGAAGGAAAATAGCTTTGGAAGACAAGCCAAGGAAATGAAATAAAAAGAAACCTTCCGAGAAGAAAATTGCTTACGAAGAAAAGGTGGTGAAAGCTTCTTTCAAGAAAGATGCCTCAGAAGTAAGCCATGCTGCTCAAGCTACATCAAGCTCATCTACAGTAATCAACCAAAGGATGGAATGGAAGATCAGAAAAGATGTTGTAACCAAAGCCTATTCTTCAAAAGCGAAAATTGAACCCACATGCATACATTTTGGTTCAAATATGTCATCTACATTGGAAGAGCCTAAGACCAACAAGGCTTGGATTTCCAGTAGTAACTAAGAAGTGATCAAGGGACTTAGTTTAAGAATCAAGTTCTTCACTCATTCTATAAATCTAAAGGGATTGCCAGACAATATAGTGCCCCTAGAACTCCTTTACAAAATGGTTTTGTTAAGAGGAGGAATAATACACTTATTGAGATTGCTAGAAGTATGTTAGCTGATTCAAAGCTACTTTTAACATTCAAGGTAGAGGCACTCAGCATTGCATGCTACATGCAGAATGAGCCTCTTATAGTTAAGCCCCATGGAAAACTCCTTATGAGTTATTGAACAAGAGGCCACCCTTTATTGGCTTTCTTAGGTCCTTTGGTAGCAGGTGTACCATACTTAACACAATGGACAATTTTGCAAAATTTTCTAAAAAGTCGAGTGATACTATCTTTGTTGGATATTCCTCCAACTCTATTCCTTATAGCGTATATAACATCAAAAATCAACTATTTGAGTAATCATCCAACATGTCACACCCCAATCGACGGCGGAAACATCGGGGCGGACAAATGGGAGACGATTGCTCATAGGACATGGAACTAATTAAGTTGAAATAATATTAAATGTCATTATTCATTAAACATTACAAGACAAATAAGTAATTACAAAACAATCAAGATACAACTAGTAACATAAGACTTTCAATTAATCTAGGTCCAAGTCCTATATGAGCACAAGAAGATCTTCAAGTAGGAAACCTGAAACATGTTAAACATAAAGGGTCAACTATAAAGTTGGTGAGTTTCCATGGTTTAAACACACGCATACATACATATATATATATATATATATATATATATATATATATATATAT
>BJCM01072318.1:0-11485 GCA_018326385.1 Flaveria bidentis | reverse complement strand
AGTTCCAACCCTACGGGTTTAAACGGGTTCGACCTAGGTATGCCTCCCATCGGGTACTACCCGTACTCGGGTTGGGTCCGAACCCGATTTTTATGCCCACCTCTACGCCAACCTTTATACAAATTAACCCATTTATTACAACCCACCAACATGCTTACACTTGTTTAACATGTTTATAGATCCATTTACAACCAATAAAATCGTTTCACTCGTTTAGATAAACGTATCAAACATGTATGTTCAAATTACACAGTTTTAAGCATGCTTATAATATGAATATATGATTGATGTTTTCGACATGACTAAATATACAAATAACGTACCATGACTTCCACCACTCTAACACGAATCACGTCCTATGTGTAAATAAAGCAATATCTAAAATCAATTGATTTTTGCTAAAATAATCTGCCCATCTGTTATAATATATTAAAACCAATAGTTAAAAGGATTAGAAGTGTAACATCATTTGTTATCCTTTTTATCACACATCTAATTTACTCCTATTAACCACCTCTAACACTATCAAATATGCATGTTACTGGATTCAAACCTTTACTAATTAACAAAAGGAATACATCATTTACCACTAGTATGTTCCTATAGTTTACAACATCATTCGTAATTGTGTGATCTGTCTACTATATTTCTTTTGTTGGAGAGCATTTCGTCATAATGATATGTATAATGATACAACACATGAATTAACCTTATGTATATGTTAGTGAATTATTGTGTGATAACAACAACCCATCAGAGCATTTACAACTCATTTTTCATCTTTATCCATATAATTATCTTATAAATCATTATTTTTCTCTCATTCACTCACAATTATTTAAAATATATTAAAAACATTATAGGATTTTGAACAGTAGTTTCTAAAAATACAGATTAAACAGTAAATTCTTTATATTCTTCACAACTACACTCACATTATTTTAGAAAACAGATTGTAAATGCTCTCAATATATAAATGCATACTTTCTATGGATGTTTCATCATTTACTTAGATAATATATTTTGTTTTCCACGTTTAAGAGCGAAATTCTGATGGGATCCCATGTATACACATATTTTTTATTTTTATACATATATTTTTTCCAACGTACAATGATAAACTATTAAATCGTGGTTTTGATCATTCTTATAGGAAAACCACGTGTATGACAATAATTTTTATTAAATATATGGAAATTATAAACATGATATATAATATAAAAATAACATTGCTTACTTAAATAATCTTATTCAAATTCCGTGTGTGACATCTGTCTTTAACAATTAAATTTAGTGGCCAGTATTTTATCGGATGTAACACGAAATGTGATATTAATCGACAATGTACACATCAAATAAAACGTGTCACTTTCTCAATAATTGCTCGACATTTTCACAATCATTTACTCTCATTATTTGATAAATGATATATTCCACGTCACATTCGATTCGCGTCTTTCTACAATGTATTTCAAGTTTACGTGTCTTTGAGCCTTGCAATGATTTCATTTATTAATCATTTTAACATTTAGTTATTATTGTTAAATGTTAGAACATGTATAATTAGTGATTCTTAAGAAATGAAGAATCGGGAGAAATGTGATATAAATGCATTTGATTTAAGTTTTGTTATTCTACATATACCATCGAAAGACTTTTTTTTTTCTTTTTCCATAAACTCCTTTCATGTTTAGAAAATCAAACAAACTGGTTGATTAAACAGGGTTAAACAGTAATTGTTAGTGTTTTTAGTTATGAGTAGCCGGTGTTTTGTAATTTGGACCGGATGATTCCACCGGGTTAAATAAAAACTATATTGTTATTAGTTTGATTTTAAGCTGATGGATCAAATACAAATAAACCGAATGATTTTATATAATTTATACTCAATGGATAAAAATCATTAGTGTTCTTCTCATTTCTTTGTGATTGGTTGGTTTTGTAGATCTGTGATTTTGATTAAACCAACCGGAGCCGCATGCACACTTTTCATTTTTTTTTAAAAAGAAATAAAATATGAGCATTACTAACATAAAAGAATGAAATTTTGGCTGAATACATATAAATAGTTGAAATCATAGAAAGTCATGCAGAAATATTTAGATATATGATCTTAAACGTAATTGACTTTTAGGAATGATATGAAACAATTGGCTTTTTGGTATGATAACCGTATATAATATTAAATTAAATCTCTGTAAAAAAATCAGACTTCTTGATATAAAAAACAAACTACATGAATCTAAATACTTGAAATCGGTTTGCACACGTATATCGTCGTTTAAAATAAACCTTAGTTACAAAAATGACATGTAACTAAATCGGACACCTAGATTGTCGTCTAAAATAGTGATCATTATATTATACAAAAATGAGAAGTCTAGTCGGGAAGAATATTAATTTAAATATGTTCGTGCAACATTATTGTTTAATCATATTATGTACTTGAAGATGAGACCATTCAGTTCACAAAAATCATTACACAAATAAGTTATTACTACTTGCTAGTGATATGTTACTGGATACATTTGTTAACATAAATCAAGTTTATTTTAAATAAAAATTGTAAAAGAATTCAATGAAAGTTTATCCCGCTAAAACTATAATTTGTATAATTTAAGTGGGGTTTTTCAAATTTATCCAAAGAATAATCTCTTCTACCAAACCCAATACAAGTAGGTTGTATGAGTCTAAATAGTAATGAAATAATTTAAGTAATGTGAAACTAGATTGGGCACTAGTTATAATAAAAAAATCAAATTCTTAAGAAGTGATAAAATCAATTGAGAATTGTCACAAGTACAAGCGGTGTCCGGAAAAAAATGGCTGATGCACCATTATATGGGGTATATTCACTATATATGGTTGGTGGACCTTGAGATTAGAAGCACAAGTTAAAAAACCACAAGTAAAATCATTTTTGAAAAACATTAATTAAAATAGGGTTATTGGATTTTAATAATCTCAAACTTTCATTTATTGACCGAGATTAGTCCCAACTCATAAAATGTTTAATTTCAACTCATGAAATATTTAAAGTCACTCCTAACTTTGAACTATTTTCCTACAAATATCCTTCACTAACTGAGAGTTAATTTTTCTTAATTTTTTTATGAAATGAGGTCAAACTTTATGCATTTTTCAACTCTAACACCGCCTAATCTTAGTTATGTCCGTTTTACATTGTTTAACCTCCACATCACATGAAATCTACCTTCAACGAGTTCGGTGGTTCAAATCAGAAGTTGAAGATTGATGGGTTTTTGGGTGCGAAAGTTTCAAATTGACAGACCTGATGATAGATTTCAAATTTTTGTTTAGTGTTTTGGTCATAAAAACAGTTCATGTCATCAAAAAACTAACAGAGTTAACTCTCAGTTAGTAAGGAATTGTTGAAAGAAAATAAACTCAAAGTTATGAGTATCTGTAAACTACTGAGTTGGGATTAATCACGATCAATAAATAAAACTTGAGATTATTAAAATCAAATAACCCATTAAAATACTATACTTAAAATTAAAAAAATAAATATATTAAACCGAATTCTCTGATAAAAGTAAAAGAAATATAATTCTCTTCTTTTTATCTTTCCAACCTTATTACCAAAATTCTAATTAACTAATTACGAGCTATAATGGTTTGGATTTATTGTCATTGTTATTAGTGTTTTTATTCTTTTTACTTGAAACATTCACAAGGAAGGACACAAAATTTAAAAATCAAATTTTGCAATTTCAAAAGATTTTAAAGAGTAAAATATATTGTGGGTCATGATTATTGGAATTGTTTATTGATTTCTAAAGATTCACTTAAAACATATATTCCATAGTTAAAACATACCACAACTCCACGAAATAACCCGTTAAATTGTTTATCGTGTAAAGAGTTGACCCTAAAGAGTAAAGAGTTGATCATTTTCGTAATCGATTGAAGTTATCAAATATCATACACAATTTTATTCATTTTAAATATATCAGTTGTTTACTTTTATTATCAGTACTACTACTACAATTAGTATATATGTAGTAATGTGAGTAATTATTCAATGAGAGAATCTTATTTGTTATGTAAGCAAGAGTTACTGACATTACGCTTATGTTTGCTTTCATAAATGATTCTTTCACTTACGAGAGTTAAATTTGGTGTTTAACTGTCTTTACGGGAACATCAAATGATGGTATTTTAACAAAAAATAACTTTTTATATTTATTCACTAACAATATGTAATTTATAGAATCATTCAATACTTACATCTTCCTATGTGAAGATAAAAGTCAATCTAAATTTAAATCTGCAATCTTGTAATATATTTTTTCATCGGCTGTGTAGTATACGGTCCTAGCCTAATTTTCCTTCTTTAATCAAAGGGTAAATGGGGTGACACATGTTAGCACCACATTCATTCTTATTGATTTTTTTCCGCTTCTTTATCCTATTAAATAAGTAAATTAATTACTAATAATATTATTTATTCATTTTTACATTATAATTAGTTTTTTAATAAATTAAGAAAGAGATCTTTTTATTAATGTCATTTTTATAGAAAGTCTTTTATAATTTTTTTAAAAAACAAATCAAACTATTTTTACGTAATATTTTAAAATTGTTTTTTAAGAAATTTTCTTATAAAATGGTTAAAAAGGAAGTTATAGTAAGAAAAAGTTTAAAAATGAAATTTTTTTAAAACGTAATTTGAAACAAAATATTTACTTTTATCTTTGAAAAAATAAAAAAAAACTTAAAAAGTTCATACTATTGTTTTTTACTTATAGTTATTCCTCATACGTAATTCCAATCATATCATGTCTTAGTATATTGTTTTATAATTAATAATTTTTATTCTATTTAATATTTTATTTATTCAAGCCGTGTAATACATGTGTTTACTAAAACTAATTATTATTGATTTTTAAATAGAAATTCTATAAAGCTTATGTGAGATATACCTTTAGATTAGTGTTTTCTTGTATAGAATATACACAAAGTGGGATTTAACAACATAACAAAATTCCTAAAGTAATGCAAGTGGTAAAGAAATGCTTCCCAACAACTTTTTGACAACTATAACTACATGGAAAACAACCATCATAATTCCTAAAGACCACATGCCAAACAGAGGTAGTGAACATCAAATGTAGAACAAGATTTTCACAAACAAAAGTGTATACACATGAATTATATATACTAGATTAAAATTTTGTGTATAACACTGATAAACATTTTAGACCACTACGAGACGATGGTTACACACTTATGAGTTACCATCAAGAGAATAGTACGTCAAATATTGTGATGTTATAGGTAAACAAAATAAAGAATATGTTTTCATATATTAAACAAATTTGGCAATGCCTATAACTAATGGTTAAAGTCCACCGATCATTTTTTTCTGATTACTCACTAGTTTAATCAAACTTCAAACAAAAGTTTAAATAAAAAGACAACAAACACTAGGGTGATGGGTCAAGGACAACTAGAACAAACCAGTCCAAGACCAAAAAATAAGATTGTCCTCAACGCTAAAAGCCGTCCTTCTCACAAATAGTTTCAGTCAACATGCCACATCAGCTTTCTACTAACTTTTATCAATTCTTCCCACAATCAACTTTTACCCCCAATACCATTCTTCCCACAAACAACCATTAATAAAACAAAACAACACACATTTTTGTGTGTGGGCCCCACAAAATGCATTCATGGAGCGCCCTTGGCAAAGGGCGGGTGAAAGACGGATGGGCATGCACAACACAACCCTTCCGAAGGGCGGCAGGGAAAGGGCTAAGGGCGGGGCTAAGGGCGTTGCGTTGTGGATAGTTTAAAGATCAAAACTTTGTGTTTCAATAATCTCAAGCTCATCGGATTCGATTCACGAGATTCCTCGATTCCACCCACGATTTGCTCACCCGTAAAGTGATCATAGGTCAAAAAAAAACCACCAAACCTACCCAGGACCCAAACCGAATAACCAGACAAAGATCAACGTCCGATAACCAGACAACCTTTTTGGGTTTCGGATTAGATCGCATGATTTCATCAGGTTTTTTAGGTCAACCCACAAGATACTTGCTCCTAAATCAAACAACCAATAATGAAACCACACAACAAACCAATGTTTTTAACACAACAAAATAATGTACTTATAATATATTACTTTAAGCTTAAGATGTTTTCTCAACAATAAGTTTTTTTCTTAAATGTTGGAATGCGGTCTCGACTAAAAAACGACTAAATGAATCAGATTAAAATAACATATATATTTTGAAACAAAGTCGCAGTTAATAATTTACTCAAACTAAACCCAAAACTTTCACTAATAACACAAACCGTTACAAAACAAAAAAGTAAAAACATAACAAAGAAATCAAACTACAATCAAACCACCACCACCAACTCATCGGACTTTTCCCCATCTCCGATCAACCACCGGCGACGGTGGTTCCACGGCGGCGCTTCTCTTCTGCTGTTTCAACTCCCTGTAAAACTTCCTAATAAACTCCTCCGCCGCTGCATCCACCTGAACCCCCTCCTCCGCCGTATCCTCCTCCGCAAACGGCGAGTCCGTCACCCGCAGCTGCCGCACATTCCCACACTCTCCGACGCCCAACGCCGTCAACGGCGACTTCTCCGCCTCCACCGCCACCGTCTCCGCCGCATCATAACTGTTCAAAACATCAAACACCCTCTTCACGTTACTAACTGTAAGCTCATAATCGCTACGTGATTTGCGGTACGACCCATCGGTTCCACCGGAGTAACGGTGGCGACGGTGGTGGGGTTTGCGTTTATGGTGGAAAAGTGGGGTGTCGCTGCAGCTGAACTCGTACTCCACCGGAGCTACGACGGTGGTGTGGGTGGCGGTGGGGCGGCAGGTGAGGGTTTGGTGGTGGTGGTGGAGGTTTCCGACGAGTTTTCCGGCGAGTTTGGTGGATCTTTTTAGCAGTGTGTGAAGTTCGAACCATGGTATGTTGTTGTTTATTGTGTAGAGAAGTGATCTTATTATTCTCCAGAGGTTTTTGGTTATTAATGGCGTATGGTTTTGTATCGACATTTTTGCACACAGATCGAAATGGTGTTTGGTGGGAGATTGATATAGATGGGGTCATGTATATATAGGCGATATAATTGGAGAAGAAACGGGTATAATGATTTATTAATTTTGGTTGATATGAATTTTAAATGCAAACATTGTTTTTTATGACATTGAAATGTAGTCTGATCTTTTCTTAAAATAAGTCACTTATTAACACATTACCAATTAACAATGATCCTTAATTAGTACAACTAGTTAACGTAAAATACTCATGAGTCCATAACATGTAAATATTAGGAGGTTACAGGTTCAAGTATTACTCTGATTAGAGTTAAGTCGGATGGTTTTCTTAACAATAGTTTTTCTTCTAAGGGGGTTGGGGGTGCGGTCCCGGCTGGAAACCATAAGTGGACCCGATAAAGATAACATTTATTCTCCAAAGACAGGTTGCACATTTGACGTTAAAAAAACTTAATAAGACATTCATTTTGGACGTTGGAATGTGTTTTGAAATGACTTACTTTACGTGTTTAAGTTTGTATTTATGTTCCGAAGACAGGTTGCACATTTACGTCTTGAATAGTTATTGAAAGTTGCTTCGTATTTATGTGATTGATGAAAAATCATATGATATTTATTGTTGATAGAAACTGACTATTAGCATCTAAGTTTTTTGTTATTATAGTTGTAGGATTATCAATAACTTGGACCGTGAGTGGCAAGTAGACATCGGCAAAGGTTAACAGGGGTCGGGAGGCCACCGCCCCTCCCCCCTCCTCTTGTTTGTGTCGGTAGTGTAAAGTAGGATCACCCGATCAATAGTAATTGTGAGCTCTATCAACTTGTAATCAATTAAAATTGACCGTTAACTACATCTTGGATGATCATTAATGATTATTGAGTCACTACTAACACAATCATGAATGGTAGACGAGTTGCGATTGAAAGAGTTTATGGTGATGTTTTCTGCTGATAGAAGCTCTTTCTCGAGTAAATTATCAGTTGCCAAAAGTTATAACTTGGACATTGTGATAGTTTTTTAGATTGTCCTTGATCTGAGTCTATACATTTTTCACTAGTACATAACTGATTTAATAAGGCGGCGATTTTTATTTGTTAGGGCGGTTTCACACCGCCTTGGGGTGTTTTTTGGAGCGGTTTGGGTTTTATAGGGTGGTGCGGTCACCCATTTTATAAAATCAACAAATATATTATAAAGTTATAAAATTTTATTTTTTGTCCCTCTTAATTTACATACGGTGTTACGTCTTCCTATTTCAAATACGTTGATATCCATAGAAACTTAATACATTAATGTTTTGTCAAGTGAGATTTTATTAATACATATACTAGTTCATAACCCCGTGTATACACAGGTTAAATAGAAAATATTAAAAATTAATGAGAAGTTAAAAATATAAAACACTATTTTAATGTACATCTATATATTTATATCTATATACCTATAATAAAAGAAAATTTTCTTAAAACACGTGTCATCATTTTAACATATCAAAAAGTTATTTTTCTACATCTCTCTCATAATAAATACGAAAATTTTAAAAAACAATTAATTTGACTTTATTTTTTTACTAAAATATGTTAAAACAAATGTATCTATATTTGTGTCTTTTGTCTCTCTCATATTCAATAATAATTATTGTAAATAAGTAAACTAAACTATTAAACATGTAAAATATAAATATATTTATTTTAATATTAATTAATACATATTAAATATTAAATATAATAATAATTTCTATTTCATTATGTGTTATACACTTTTTATACTCATTATATTTTTATTTCACAAATGAATAATAACATCTAAAAAATAAAATATTCATAAAACTAATAATTTTGATATATTTTATTTATTTCACCAATGTAATACATGGACTATAACCTAGTAAGATATAACTAAAATTATGTACGAATAAGTACTTTATTTAATTAAATATTTTTATTTTTTAAAACACTCATCTTAAAAAAGTGTTTACAAGTGCTATCATTTTATGATAATTAGATTAGATGTTTACATGCCCTATCGCATAAACAAAATAAATAAAAACCCTTTTTATGAAACCTTATAAAAAAATACTAAAAACAATCTTTCAGGGATGGTCGTTTGGCGTTTGATTGATTTCAAAGCATTTGGTAAATTTATGATGATGCATTTGAAACAATTTGTCTAATGACGTTGGTTACACTTGATATAATAATCGCAACATTATTATAACTTAACTAAGAGAATAATATACACACGATTACCATTTTGTAAGACTTGGTTCGCAGTTTGCACCATGATACATGTATTTCAAATACAAAAATCACCCCGACATAGATAGACAACATGAGTAGTGTGTAAAGACAAAGACCATGATTTTTCAAGATTTTACTATTCATAAAATATTATTTAGTCTTATATGATTCTTATAAATCATGTAACTATTAGGCCTTATTTCACGTGCAATTATTAAATTAGGGATCGTTATATCTTATGTCAGGTGTCATTATTAATAATGGGCAGCTATCGTATCTATATGACATGTTTTTTAGGTTAGTTTATTAAAATCTTAACCTCAAGATTGATCATATTTTGATTTTTTTTAATAGAATACATACTTTTAAACTCTACTTTTAAAATTCATCTATTGTTTACCTTGTGGTGTTTGAACTCGCGTCACTTTGGTGGGGATAATCATGTGTCATTAGATCAAGAGGTTATTAATTAGTCACTTATATTTATTAATATGAAAGATATCAACCCTAACCAAAACTTGATTACTTTCTTGTGATGTTCGAATCATGTCATGAATGATCATTGTTATTTTTAAAGTTATATAGAGGTATAATTATTTATTAAAAACTACTAAAAATGTAAAACTTTTTGAAAAAAGGGTTATTAAATGCACTAAATTTCTATTTATTATCTAGTTAATGATGATTTCCCCAAAGATACTCCAGCTAATGCGATGATTTGTGAAGATTGGAGGACGGTCTATTCACATATAACTTAGAATAATAGAAACATGGGGCCCGTGTTCTCACTTGAAACACAAAATAAAATCATAGTGCACATACAAGTTCAGAATATAATTGATAACATACTAAATATGTAAAACCATTTCAAAGATAAATAATATTCTTTAACTTAATAACTATGCATGTATAGGTACAAAATTGAGAAAAAGTATGAAAAGTAGTCCGGAAGTGCAACATATTAAATAGGGTTAATTCTTTAACCACTTCCAATCTATTTTATTTCACAGTCTGTTATTTGTAGTATTTTAATTTTTAACCTCTAGTATAGAGATTACATAACTTATCACTCCAACTATCTCAAAAAAGGTGAGTGGTATTTTCATTTGTCTATTTCATAGCTTCTATGCATTAAATACATGTAAACCTAGCTAACACAGTATTGAATATGTTTGAACATTGTGTAAATGGACGAAGGGCACTTGCGAAGAGATCCGGACAACTTAAACAATGCAAATGACACCGCAAAATGTGCCTTTGCCTATAAAATAGCGTTGTTTTTTTTATGAATGGGATGTGCACTATCAAAAACATCATTTACTTCAACAAAGTAGTAAGAGGAGACGATATGTGGGCATGCGGGCCCTTTTCACGTGTTGACTATGATCTTTTAGTCAAATTGTCAACGTCACGTCACACTTTCTGAATCATCGTTTGAACTCTTCGTCTCACGTTACAAACAAGTGAGTGAAGATTAATTAAAGAAAGATAATCATAACATCAAAGTACAAACAACGTTATCTCATCAGATTGACATAATTAGAAATCTAATTGCAAGTCGAACATGTGCTAGTGAAAGTTCAAAGTGACCAATTTAATTTTACTAAAACTTTAGACAAAAGTAAGGACCTTTTTGGTGAGATTAAGGTTTAATTTGTATGTTATTGTTATTTTGTTAATATTTTCCGACATATTAGTAGTGGGTGAATTTAAAAGGTTGTGCACATTTATATGTTTTGGTTGTTAAATTCATTTATATAACAACTGTTCTAGCTTTAATTATTAGTGTTCTTGATTTTCATACGTAGGGTACCATGTATGGCCCAAATAATATTGTTACAATTTTTTTAGGGTGAATATTCTTTTTTTCGAACCTCCTGAATCCTCAACTCCATAATTACAAGTTACCACATCATGTGAACTTTTTATATGTCACTTAATTATATATATGAGGAGATTATGATGAGTTAAGTGGTGTATGTATGTGCGTATGTGTGATATCCGGTAATTTTCCGTTATCCAACTCCGTTAGTTCCGCTAAGTTTTGCATACACGTGTCGTGAGCACACACTAGTTGTCGTTTAACGTTGGTGACGTAATAAAAATTAATCATGTTAAATGGGTGATAATCAAGTTGTTAATATGATTATGATGTTGTGTTTACGTGTTTATGTGTTTTATATAATAATTAAG
>BJCM01072306.1:0-16593 GCA_018326385.1 Flaveria bidentis | reverse complement strand
ATTTCAAAACAGTTTAAGTTTCAAGTGTTTCTGTTATGAATTAATCTAACGTTTATGTGTCTTATGTTACAGAAACATGGCATAAAGGTGGACTATAAACACCAAGCACAACATATGTGCCCACCTTGATCCTACATCTCGGAACGTTGCTGAGTTCTCAGGGATTATAGCTTTTCTACGCTGATCACGGATCTTCAAGGCTATCTCGACTCTGTGCACACCTTACAGGTCCATCCAGCAGTCATTCTGGGAGAGTGCCAGGGTTGACAGATCAGTTGAGCCCCATTGTATACGGAACTCAATCTTGGGTCAAGAGATAGGGATCACTGAGGAGGACTTGAGACGGGTTTTCGGTTTGGGTGAGGATAAAAGCCACCCAACTAAGTTATATCCCCTAACTGTCTAGGGATGCTTTAAGAGGATCAAGTACGCCGGTGACTTAAATGCCGGGGTACTGAACAAGAGTAACATATGCCCTCAATTTAAGTATCTGGCACATGTGATCCTAAAGTGCATAGCCTCCAGGTGTGGAGGATTTGACGACCTATTCGACCAAATCCAGAATGCATTCGTTGCACTGGTACTGAACCATCCGTTCAGTTTGTCCCGCATAATCTTCTCCTATCTGATCAAGAACATAGAGGCCAAAGGCAAGGAAGGCTTCTGCATGTACCCTGATTCCTACAGATGATTATTGACGAGAAGCTTCCTTCGCTGCCTAAGGAAAGTCATGATGCAGTTACTCTTGAGGTCATGGATGACATCACCCTCGGGAGGATGAAGGTCTACCGGGGCAACCAGGTGAAGCCCCTGGTGAGGAGGTTGTTTGGCCATCTAGCCAATGCAGAGTATGTGGCGCCAGCAAGGAGGAAGTGGCGCCACGACGATAGTGATTCTAATGTTGAGCAGATTGCTCTACCCTCTGATGATTCTCAGGGAAATGACCACGATGATGATCAAGGAGGTGATGGTCAGGGTGGACCCGAGTCTGCTCCCATTCACCTTGATTTCCAGATAGAGAAGGAAGAGTCTGATGAGGAGCCTTTGGTGCGGACGGTGGGGAGCCGGGTCGTAGCCACTGATAGAGGGCTCAGGGCGGTTGGTGGACACCAAGGGGAGTCCGGGAATGCCATTACTACTGATGTTGATCCATCCTACACCCCGGACCAGCCCAGCAGCCAAGGGGGAGCCTTTGTTTCTAAGGGCTCCAGGAAGAAGAGGATGGTTCACCCCTATGGCAAGAAGGGCAAAAGGCAAAGATTTACATTGACCACATCCACTGCTCCTGCCACAACCACCACTACTGCCACAGCCAACCCCACATCTACCACATCCACCACTGCTACCACCACCACTACCACACCATCTATTACTACCACACTCCCAACCTCCACTATAGCCAACCCTTCACCATCCACTCATATCCCACCACCCATATTCACCACATCCACAACCACTACCACCAGCCACCAAGCAGGACCTTCCACCCACACCACCTTCACCACATGATCCACTCTACCCTCCATCAGGGTAGAGGAACAACTGGCATCACTAAACATGATGGTGCTAAAGCTGTTAGCTGCTAACGAAGAAAAAACTACTCAACTAAGTTAGCTTGTGGAGCTAAATGCTACTCAAGCACTGCAGATTGCCTAACAAGAACAGCAGATTTCCCAACCCCAGGAGCTAAAAGACCAAGCAGTAAAGAGGATTGAGGAGTTGGAGGCCTCAAAAAAGACGATCATGCTCAAACTGAAAGGATCTAAGGATGAGCCTCCGAAGATTAGAGAGGGTGATGATGATGATGATGGTGATGATGATGAGACTGATGATGAAGAAATCTCTTCTTTGGAATAACAGTGTTGTCATCCCTATGGGTAATAAACCATCCAAGTAGTAAGGATAGAAAGAGTTTATTAAAATATTTTCTAGGAATGATTAACATTATTTTTTATATTTTACCTTTTCATTGTAACTGCAAAGTTTTATCTTCTCACTAGGTCCCTGTCAATGATATTTTTTCATTAAAACTGAAAATGACGTCGGAAATAAAAACTCAACTCGTTTCTAGCCTTACTATTTGGATTGTTTATTACCCATACAGATGACAACACCTCTATTTCATGAACAATAAAAGATTATGGTACTAGAGGATGCAAATAGTGATACTTAGACGCTTTTAGTTATAAAAAGATTGTAATAACATGCAAGGCTACCATGTAAACCTTTAGAAGATATATCTAAACTCTTCCCTAGACATCCTTAACCTTAGATTCTATCTTTTCATGTATTCCTATCTTGGATCTTGTCCTTAAAAAGATGCAACTGTAGCAGATCCTATCTAATTTTGACCTCTCAACTCGTTTTAGGTCTACCTCTAGTCCTCCGCCCCTTTACATTTAGGTTCTCCACTACTCTAACCGGTAAGTTTGTATGTCTCCTCTTCACATGCCCAAAACCATCTTAATCTATCTTCCTAATTTTATTTGCTATACTAGCTACGCCTATCCTTTGTCTAAAATGTTATTCCTTACCTGGTCTAGCCTTTATCCCTACCCATCCACCTCAGCATCTTCCTCTCTACTACTTCCATTTTACATATATGGTTCGTCTTGGTTGCCCAACACTCTTTTTCATATAACATAGTTGGACGAACTAAGACTCTATAAAAAATTTCGTTTAACCTGGTCGGAAAGTTTCTAACACATAGTACCTAGATGCTAACCTTCACCTACACCCGCCTGATTAAACTTGATACATAATATCGGTACTTATCTCTCCATCACCCTGTACATACAATACTAAATACTTGAACTTAGTGTCAATAGTGTATATGGATCATGTCTTTAACCCAATTGTTAATAATGTATATGGTCTAGCCTTTATCGTTACACATGCTAAGCTTTTTAATCATGGTATATGGAAGTGCTTTTTCAAATTTCATTATGATCTTTTAACAATTAATATTGATTTGAGGAAATTATTAAATGTTGTTGTTAGCTCTGGAAACCAAATCTAATTTTGGATTGACAATTGGGTTAATGACCATCCACTTATGTTGCAATTCCCATCAGTATTCAGTTTAGAAAGACACAAAGCAACCTTAATTAGGGATTATTTCTAGGTCACCAATGGTGCCATAAATTGGTTACGGAGTTGGAAAATGTATGTCTTGACAAGGGAGGAAACCTCCAAATACAATTAGTTGGTTAATCTCTTAAATCAAGCCCAATTCTCAAATAGGAACAATAGTTGGGCGTGACGGAATTCTAAAGAAAATGGGTTTTCCGTGAGATCCATTAAAAATCTATACACGGTTGAAACATTTGTGGTGATTTCTACAAGCTTCCATGGAACTCATGAGTTTCTAAAAAGGTTAATGTGCTTAGTTGGAGAGTTGAAATGTGTGTATTCCCAAAATGGATGCCCTTTGCAAAGAAACATCTTTGTTCAATCAAAGTTATGTGTCTTTTGCAAAGACCATGAAGAGTTTGTGGATTATTATTATCACTAGCAAAGTTGCTAATGTGATTTTGACATTAGTGGCGGAATGATGCGAAATTCTTTGCTTTCACATATATGGATCTATTGGAGATAGAGTCGTTTACAAACCAAACCGAACCGACAACTCGAACTCTATTTGTTTACAAACTGAGCATTTCGGGTCAATATAATCTTTAACAAAAAAAATGTCTATTTATTAAAATAAAGTTGTTATTTCCAAGGGTTAGAAACTTCGCAAACATCAAAACTTCGAAGACTATTAAAAAACTTATTTAATAATGGTTAACATCCTTATTTGCATCTCCTCTATGATATCTCTTACCTTTTAATTGTATTCTATTCTAATTTCAAAGTTTTAGCATTTTGTTAATCTCCATTAATAAATTTTTTCCTTTAAATTAAAAAACTTGCCGGTCAATGATGATGTGTGTGTGACTCAAGCGTCGAAAATAAAAGAAAAAGAAATATGAAAATGACGTCGGAAATAAAAACTCAAGTCTCGTTTCCCTTTCATCTACATTGCTCCGATCATGTCCTCTGAAACCCTAATTTCACACTTCAAAACCCCTAATTCACCTCTCAATTCCCCCAAACTCCTTCACCTACCACCACCACCACCACCACCACCACCACCACAGCATCATCCCACCGCCTTACATTCAATGTTTTCCTCCGCCAAATCATCCAAATGGCTCCACCGCCTCCGTACCTCCAGAGGATTCCCTCAGTCCGATCACATTGACCTCGACCACTTCCTCTCATCAACTCTCCACAAAATTGATCCTATAATTGATCCTGTAGTTGATCGTATAGATTCTACACTCACCCGTAAAACACCCCTGCCGGAGGACAACCTCGTGGCTGAAAAATGTAATGATGATGATGATAATGGAGCTACACACGGGCGTGATTTGATAACCAATGTGCTTTCGGACCTCTTTTACATGGGAGAGTTTGAGGATCGATCGGGTGTGAAGAGGAAAAAGAGTTGTAGGAAGCAACAATGCCCTAGAATCTGTGTTGTATCGAACAATTTGGATGTACAGAATGTGGCTGATGGAAAGGAGAGGGGTTCTTCGGCGTTGACTTTGAGCAGTAGGCGTAAAGTTAGGGAAGTTAAGCAGGTGAGTGAGTGTGTGGAGGAGGAGGAGGGGAAAGGTCGGTGGGATCTTTCGGCGTATTCGCAGACGGAGGTTATGGTTATTGATACGAGTGTTGCGTGTTGGAAGTTTGAGAAGGTGTTGTATAGGAGGAAGAATGTGTGGAAAGTTGGGGATAAGAAAGGTAAGGGTTTGATGAGTGGTGATAGGAAGAAGAGGAAAGAGAGACTGAATGAGGGTGGTGGTGATGTGCAGAAGAAGAAATTGAAAAAGAAGTTGAAATTGTGCAGTTCATTAAAGTATGTAGATAAGGAAGAATCCATGGTTCCATCAAAGTTCGATCAGGTAGAACTCTTTACTTTAAGCTTTGAATTGTGTTGCTTTACTTAGGAAACAGCAGCAATAGTGTGTGCACTTGCACCAGATTGTTAAGATATTATGCCACATCAGTTATGGATGTTGTAAAAATGGCTGTGTGCTATGTAGTCACGTATTATAGATCACTGTATATCAGTTAGCAATTTGCACTCTTTTCTGGATGACAATGTTTTCTTCTTATATTAAAAGAGTAGTATCTTGTTTTTGCTTTAGACCATCACTAGCCATGTTGTTAACAACCTGTTCTTTTGTGTTTGTGCATCAACTTGCTGTTGAAAAGGTCACCATAGTTTGTTTACAACAATATTGAAGCATAAGGGTTGAGCAAGATTATACTGATTATACTCGAATTTTCTAATGGCATGTTATGTAGGGTCGTGACCAAGGCAAGGTGGTAGCAGCAAATGAAAAGAAACGGTATAGTTGTATCCAAGTACAAGAAAAGAGGCATGTCATTTCATATCATACATGGTTTCTTGATAAACATATGAGTATAGATAAACTTAAAACATACCTTTTTCTCCCTTCATGTTCTTATGGGCATTTTTTTGCAGCTTCTGCAAGAAACAAATAGACGAAGGTTCATCTGTCATTCTTATTAAAAGCATTCCAACAACAAACAAAAAGAATGCGTTAGATGTTTCAAGCAGTGGTGTGAAATCCACTCAGAGATAGTACATATCAATTTAGGTTCTTCCAGAGGTGAGTTTTTCTCTTGTCCTCTTCTTTCAATCAAACAATAAAACCCTCATGTTGAGAAGAAACTGCATATATGATTCTTTTTTGCATTTACATAAACACTCAGTAGAGTTGTGGGTTCCAATTTTAATCATTTTGATACTCAATGTTTGATTGTGGGCAAGGGGATCAAGTTATGAAGCTTTGTAGTTCAGTTTTAGTCTTTCTAGGAGTTTTACTTGGGCAGTGTTATCATTTTGGGTTGCTTGGCTGTCCAACTTTCCTCCAAACCATATAATAACTAAACCAAATTATGTGACATGCGAGCAAATTATCTTATTAAGACATTTGTTTAGTCAGTATATTGTTGAACAAATAAACATCAATAATTTTTCTTCTTGCCTGTTAGTATTACCATAGATGAGCTGTTTCAAGCAATTCATATGCCAAACTAATTGCCAACTGAAAGTATTATAACTTGCTCAACTAATAGGACACTAGACACCAAATAAATGAATAAATATGCCAAGAGGACATCTGGACTATAAATGCAGTGATGCAACAGCTAAGCTCGGCATTTTAAATATACACTGATGCATTAATCATAGACTGTAACGGTGTGACCCATCTAATTAATATACTCAACACAGCATCAACTTGAGATTTCTGACCCACTTTGCACATCTTGAGACAACCTTGAATCAAAGAAAATCAGATAACTTTAAGACTCTGCATCAAGCCCTTTAACAAAATGAAACATGGCATCATATATTAAATTATAAGTGTATCAATATTTACCTTGCGAAAACAGTTTCTGCAGTAATTTGTCAATTTTTTTGTTATCTACATATGTAAATAAAAGTACGGATATGAAATTTGTTTACTAGGTGATGATTAAGAACTAAAAAGTTAATGTATGTGAAATTATCACCCCACAAGATAAAAGAAAAGAGTTATGCACTCAAGCCAACAATCTGGTCGAAGTTCATCATAAAGTGGTTTAACAACTGCATTAAATCAAGTATCTATACCTATACAATCCCTATATTAGGGCTCTACGTAACCAGGTAACCTGCTGTAACTTGTAGTAGTCAGGACATTCCCAGACCAGATGCATAAGCAAGCGAATAATAAGCAGCAAATATTTGGGTAAACATGTCTATTTGAGATTTATATGGCTATAAGAGATCAAATTTAATTCAGGTAATAGTGATGTAAATATGTTAGTTCTAATCTTCAATGTCAAAACTGTACACAATTTGTTTAAGCATCAAGAATAGAATTTTTGCAGCAAAACAGTATCTCCTGTTCTGAACAAGTTGGTATCAAATAACCAATGTAGTGATTGAGGTTGCAAAGTTGTAGCAGACTGGCAGCTACCAAAGCTGCAAAACAGTAACACATTATGTAAACTGAATTTCTCAAATATGCATAATTTATGAAGTACAATTACTTATGTTTCCCAATGCTCTTTCAACAAAAGCATGTACCCGGTGCATGATTTAGCTCCTGCTTTATGGAGGGTCTAAAGAGTGGCCGGATTGCTAAAAACATAAGATATGAAAATAATGGCAATAAAATTGTATGTTCAATTAAAATATGCACCAAAACAAGTAGACCCAAAAAGTAGCAATAGCATTAGTAAACTAAAACTACCAATATGCCTGAAAACAGTCTCACTCTCTACTAGCACTGGATCAGAGACTCTGTATATGCACAAGCAACATTTTATACACCAAAATAGCATTTTTCTTACAAAAGCAACAATTTATAGTTTTATGCCTCATTACTTGCAATTTCATTCCTTTTAGCTCTCATCTTTTTTGGAAACATCATTTTTCCTCTTTCTGCAACAGTGCAACCAATAATGACATAATCTTAACTCATAACAGATTATAAGTCAATAATTTATAGAAAGGATCTAAGAAAGGCCCTTCTACAATATGTCATAATTGTTCCTAATATTCCTGAAGATATGTGTTGGAACCTGAACAAAGCCCATTATGTGTAGTTAGGCTTTCAACAATCTTAGGAGTCAGCTTTGAAGCCATGTTGGGATGAGGATTGTTAACAAGCTTCTAGCCAACCAAGTCAATACAAGATGCCTTGGGTTATCTAGTTTCCACCATGCCAAACAATCAAACTTATTGGAAGTATTCAATCCTTTTTTTTAAAACTTCCCCAACTCATTTGAGTCCATTGTTTAACTCATTTGCATTTTCACATGTCCTTAAGTCTTTTTCTTATGGTGAGGTTTGACATGGTCTCTTATTAGATGTACGTTTCCTTATATTAACCACTAATGGACATAGAAGAAGCATTTAGACATGATTATCTGCATATTTATCGTATTTACTGGTTAGCATCCATTATTACTTTCTTCTTTGATATCCTATCCACTTTGTCATTGACCATTTTACTTCAAGTAAAATCTTCTTGCAAGCAAACTTACTTCTTGAATCAAGCATTGACGCAATATATAATAACAAATCATAACATTAGAAATTTAGATCAGTCATATAATCTATTGCTTTCGTAATCTCAATCTAGAGCTGACAATCTATGACAATTAACCATTCCCAATTCATATGTCTTGCAAATGCTTCTCTATTGCTTTCTTAATCTCAATCTAAAGCTGACAAGCTATGACAATTAAGCCGTTAGTGTTTAAGGTAAACGGGTTCGGATCATACATTATTGACAATTAAAATCGTGTCTATACGGTTAATAGGTTGACATGACATGTTTATTACCCGTTTATCAAATCGAAGTAGTTTTATAACCAATTAAATATGGATTGCAGTTTGTGGTAACTTTTATTCATCATGTTAATTGTGTATTGACCTTGTTTAGTGAGTCGTGTCTGTAATCATGTTAAAGGTGCCATATCATTTGTGCTATTAAGTTGTTTATGCTTAATCATGTTAAATGAATCGTGTCTAGTAACTTTGACAATAGTTAACTTATTCATGTTAGTGTTTAAGAAAATGACACACCTAGTAAAACATGTCATGTTCATGTTTAATAGTTGTGTTAAATGTGTTAGGGTATAAGAAAATGACACATTTAGCTATATCTTAATCCCTATTACTGGGGAGACAAATTCGTGACTTCCTCTTTTCTCAACTTTTGAGCACTATTGTCAAAGTGGGTGGCCATAGTTGTGTATTCCACCTGTGATGTAGAAGTTCAACTAGGGGTAGGAAACCATATCCTAAAACATTTTCTATGAAGTATATTATGGACTTGTTCCTTTTTAGTAGGTAAGCATTTTTAGTGATGGCGGCGCTTCTTCAAGGATTTTCAAACTATGATTGAGAAATACTTGAGTAACTCGTAATGCGTATACCTCCACGAAACTAAAAGGAAGCTCATCTACTATGATTATGTGAACTACAAAGGTCATACTTTCTTATTTTCTTTGTGGTCAAATTTCTATGCGTCCCCACATTGGAAAATGAGTCAGACCGCTACTCTTTTTTGTGCAAGCAAGTGGCACATTGTTTCATTTGAGGTGTGCTAACGCCATTTTGTTTTGAGGAAGAAAGTACTTTTTGTTGCAATATTTCATTTTGTATGTCATTCTTGTTCTTTTAAGACGTCCAGAAACATTAGTTAATCAATTACATGCCTTGACAATGAATTAGCAATCATTATATCAAACTATCAATAGTTATACACAAACTGTAACAAGTTTCACTTAATCACCCTTATATATTTTTCGTTTTAATTATATCCTAGAATTAGACGAGTAACTTTGGTTAATGCTTACTGCTAAGCAATCGTATAACTCTGTAACAAGAATCATTGCTATCTGCAAACTTAAAAAATTACAGACTTGCAGATTGTATAAATTACAAAACCCTAACTGAAGTTGAGGACTATAAGTAAACTGATTAAGAGAAACTCTGAAGGTTTTCAGGCACACTATGATTAACAAAGTGCTTGGAAGTCATACCAGTTTCCAAGATTTTTTTATGATGTTACTTGGCTGGTTTCTGGGCACATTATGTGACATCAGACGCCCTGACTCTTGTTTTACCTTCAATTTTGTGTTATTGTATTTTAGGATGTTATATTTTTTTTCTTTTGTTTATGGTTATTCTCAACCGACACCACTTACTATCATCACCTGTTGCACTATTGACCTCCACTGCATGCGTGCCGAATGCCCCAAGGGCGTTCACATGCATCTCGCCCTATGTTTTGATTTTTTCTACATTTCCTCCAATCCACATACAACCTTTTTTAGTTAAAGGATAAACTAAAACCTGGGAGATAAATTTTATATGAAATATATCTTAAAGTTATTTTGCTTGACTTTAAGTTAGTTTTAATTTTTATTGATTGAACGGACATTTTTTGAAATGGTTGCTGATTTTTTAGTTCTGTTTAATTATATGCATATCATATTCTCATGAAATTTGGAGGTTCGGTGTTGGATTTGGTCTTCTAATATTCTAGTCCAATTTTCAAACCTTTTATTCATAAATTTAAATTTGTACCATGGTGTTGTACTTAGCATACCTTGGTTTAGAACTTTAGATCATTACTGCATTAGTAATGGTCTACATGTTATCACAAGTTTGGTTGATAGCTTTGGATAAGGGCTGATCAGCTGTAAATTGAGGCAACTGTAGTGTTTGTGTGTATGATTATAAGTTTCATAGGAGTATGCAACTTTTTAGAGTGTTTTTTTTCTTCAATTAATTAGATGTTAACATACTCAATTTTTTTAGGATTCTAGCTATCCTTGTTAGTATGCTTTTAATAGAGCAACTGGAAAAAGAATGGCGGCAGCAACAGCAGCAGCTAACATGGTCAAGGATAAAAAGAGACCTGGTTTCTGATCATCTTGAGCTGGTTTTTTCAGGTTTTCTACAAAACCCGTCTATGATTTTTCTTCCTTACGTGCAAAGTTGTAAGGAACTTCTAGTAGAAGTTATGATATAACCTAAGTTTTAAATTGTGTTTAGATGAAGATTATACTGTTCTTTTGTAATTATCATTTTAGACTTTTAGTTAAGACTTTAAGGTGCTTGACTTGATCACTAAATAAGGCTATTAAATATTCTTTTTAACATTTTAATTTTCTTTATTTAATAAAGTTATAATTATTTTTGATATATTAAATATTTACAAAGAATTTGTGGGTCGATCCAATCTGCGTGGTAGTAAGCTGATATGTTGGTTTTGATTTTGGGAATTTAGCTCATAGACGTACTAACCTGTTTATCTTTTCAGTGTAATCTCATTTCTATTGTAATTGTTGTGTAATTGCATTTATAGTTGTGAGAATGACAATTGATAAGGAACCAGTTTTTTAACCTCTTGATCTTATTTTAGTGGGTGCTTTAGCTTTCATGTCGCTCTATTTCTTGTCTGTTCCATTATCAAGGGCCAAAAATTGGTTTATTTGGTTCATGATATTCAGCTGTTCTAGTTCAAACTCACCATTAACTTAAGTATATTAAAATAAGTTGCAATTAGTAATTTGAATATAAATAGAATAACTGATGCATATGTTTGTTGAATGATAGGAAAGGAGGTATGAAGATGGAAGAAGAAATTTAGTGTCCAAGATTACTTATATTAAAGTGTATTAGTTAGAATGAATATTTATTAGTAAGCTAGTAAATCTGTTTTACTTAACATTATTTTGTCATTAGTAAGACTAGGCTTACAAGTCTTTTTTCCATCTATGAGAAGGATTATCTATGACCTAACTTCATACCCTTCTAATCTTTTTTTTAGCAAGGAATTCACAAATACTGCATATATGGTGATCGTCAGACGAAAGTTGGTTTTGCTTAAAAAATGATGGGAAGAATTGTGTACTCTTGATTAAAAAAATCTTATCAACTATTAAGATGGTAGGATGGTGTTACTTCAATAAAGTTTTTCTGCGTTTTAAGAAATGACATTAAAAAAGTTGAAAATTGTTAAAATTGTGTTATTTTACCAAATAGTGGAAATTTTACACAATTTATAACTATTTGGTTTTATAACTGAGTTGTTTTGCTAACTACAATAAAAAATGTTATGTTTTTGGTAAGCAAACATAGTTATATACACTACGGTGAAACTTGTGCTCTGTTTGGTATAACAAATAGTTATACCACATGGCCACGCTGTATTTTGTGTGGTAAATTGACACACACATTCCTCTTGTCTATATAGCACCTAACGTAAATGCGTTACATTTAAGACTGTGAACGAGTTGAGTTAAGGTGGGTTGGGACTTGGCTCATTTAAGAGTCGAGCTAAGTCAAACATGCTTGTTTATCTTAATAAACTCAAATTGTGGGTTTGTTGGCTCGCGGGAGCCAATTTGTTTATTTAAAAAAATGTTTTGTTATTTTTCGTCATATTTAGATATATTAAAACAAAAAAAATATTTTTAATATATGTTTTTCTTAACTCGTTTAAACAATGATATGAGATTAATATTTGATATTTCAACAACTATGATCATATTCCACATATTTATACTCCTTTTATACATAAAATTGTCAAAATGGTCATGTATCAATGGTCTATTTAAAATAAACTAGCTTTTTTGCCCTTCACGTGTTGCCACACCATTTCACGTAAGGTTTTAAAGTGTAGATCACAATCGACCCGACTCGTTTCCGAACTAAATTTAGGTTGATACATAGAGTGATATGATTTCATACCGCTGAATGAAACGAATTGTTTCCAAACTAAATTTATGTAAAAAAATAGAGTAAATAACGACATATTATAGTTGACCCAACGTGTTTTCAAACAAAGCTTATTTAAAAACATTATTCAACTCAGGATCTCGAAAGGCGAGAGGCTTTCATAAAAACTATGATAAAAGGAGGGTCGAGAGAGGGTTATTGCACGATCCACCCAACCTAGCTAAGCTAATAAATGCTGCATAAGATAAGAGAGCGGGAGGCCGGCCCCCGCCCATCTGGAGGTGCACACCCATTTATGAACATATACAAAGGGCTAAAGAGAGAAGTCCATAGAGAACTACCAAATCCAATGACTTTGATTTGTTCGTACCATTCTGTCATCGATCACTGTTGGGTCGGTTGGTGAGTCACCCAAAAAAAGCATCAGAGAAAGGGAAAGCATATATGTTTTATGAAATGATCAGTGGTTTCATTTATGCTATGCCCTGCATCGTGTTCGTCTGTGTTTATTGAGCTTTCAGCGCCATGCGCTTTGCTTCGCTTTATAAAAGAGAGAGAGCCTTGTCTTGAATGTATATAAAATAAATAAGAAATCTTTTTTTTATTTATATTTGAATCAATTCATTTCCCATAGAAACTATACGTCAAAACGTATACGTATGTCAAAACGCAAATAGTCTTAAAATTTATACAATACGAAAACAATTTATATTTAACCCGAGTTGTTTCTAATTACATCCAAATGTAATCGGACTAAAATTTATACCGACCCATACACAAAAATATGAATAAGAAATTAAAAATATGTATATGAAAAGGTAAAAGAAAAAAAGGATGAAAAATACAAAGAAACAACATATGCAACTCAAGGGATTCAAACCCAAGAACACAAACATGAAAGGCTATTTGCTTACCACTCCAACCAAGGGCTCATTTGTTGTAACTTTTGAAGATTAAATATATATCTATAACAAAAGTCGGTGGCAAGCATATATATAATGTGATATTTTTGGTTTATAATTTATAGAAGTTATAATTTAAGTCTTTAATATAAAGAATCTAATGAACATGCCCTTGAGCGAGCCAAGGAACTGTCTAATGAGTGGGCCACAAACTAAGTTGATCTGTGCTCGAGCTCGGTTTGTTTACAAACCACTCATTTATTAATTATTTCTTTCGAACAAACTATTCTCAAACAAGTTACTAGCTATGAGTTTTTTGAACACTCATAGTCGCATCCTTCTATTTTTTCTGGTATTTTTAAGCAAAATAAACTTTTCCATAAAACTAACCACATGAAGTTCCTGTTTGTCTAAAAAGTAATCTGGTCCATCAAATTTTATAATCAAAGGGAAATTCAAGTAAAGGAAACAAAGTTGGTGTCTTGGCGAATGAGTACTTTCAGAAAAAACTCACTATTGTTAAACGTAAATATTTACTTGTCAGGTTCTCCCCACCTTAATTAAACGTAAATAACTATTTTACAACATCCTAAAAAAATTAGTAGCATATTATCTCTGTTAGAATATGAAGATAACTTTTTGTGATTGTTATTAACAGAACTTCAGAAGTAGGGTCAAAGACGAAAACTAGAACTTACATCTTTAACTTGGTCAATGATCAATATGGAGTGGAGTCGTCTTTTAATATGTGAGATAAAAAAAACCCGAAAGAGTCTAGAGAATTTATTATATTATATGTGAAAAATTGATGACTAATATCAATTCATCATTAAGTAAACTTAATTCTTTAGTGTTTGGAATTAACAACACCTAGTGATTGATTATTCCAATTTGTTTCCTTATTTTGGGTTCATGAAGCTTACATGTGTGTTTAAAGGGTTTCCATTGAAATGGGGTTTAATTAATAGGGTTATTGGATTTTAATAATTATAACTTTCATTATTGGTTGGAAATCATTATATCCGATAAATATTTACAGACACTTTCAACTTTGAGTTTATTTTCCTACAATAATCTCTTATTAACTGATAGTTAACTACTGTTAGTTTTTTGATGATATGGGGCAAACGTTGAGCCATTATTCAACATTGCCGCCGCCTAACTTCTAACATGTTCATTTAATATTTTGATGTCTAGTCTCTATTGTCACCTGCAATCTACTTTCAACGAGTCAAGTGGTCGAGATTAATATGTGAATAATTGACGGGTTTCAGGATGCAAAAAGTTTTAGATTGACGAACCTCATAATTGATTTCAACTTTTTTTCTTTGTGTTTTGGTCATATAAGTAGTTCATGTCATCAAAAAATTAATCATGTTAACTCTTGGTTAGTAAGAGATCATTATAAGAAAATAAGTACAAAATTGAGGGTGTCAATAAACATTTCTGAAGTTGAGTTTAATTCCGACCAATAAATAAAAATTATGATTATTAAAATCCAATAACCTCTATTAATAATATCTAATTAATAATATATACTTTAAGAAAGATTTGAATAGAAACTATCAATGTGATTGTTAAGATTGATTATTGGTTGAAGTAAAATTCTATGGTTCTAATAAAATTTGGGTTTTGGGTAAAATTGTGATGTATATGATTTAAATAATGACTTTGGGTGTTTTTTATTTGGAGAATTAATTAAACATGTTTATGAGTTCAAATTTGTTATATGTTTTCCGGAAAATTTGGTCTAAATGGATAAAACTAAAACAGTAAAACATCTATAAATTAATAATATTTTTAAAAATTAACTTAGAGGCTGATACAACCAAAGAGCTTTTAGCATGCATACTAAAATACAAAGGAAGTTACTTCGAAAGATTTGACAAAAGCACTAAGAATTTATTAAGTGTCAACTCTTCCGAATCCGAAAGACCATTTCTTTTAAATGCAAAGATAAAGTCTTCAAAAGCATAAAGACAAAGTTTTTCGAAACCAAGAGACTGATTTCTTTCAAAGACAAAAAAGACATGCTTTATCTAACATGCTTTTGACAAAAGCTGAACAACTTTCCGTTGACATCTCTAAATACTCACCAACTTATACAAGTTGGTGATATCTCCATGCTTTTGTTAATTGTATATTAAGGTCTTAGAGTCTATAATTTTCTACTTTGTACTTTTATTATTTTTGTAATAGATAAAGATGTGAAATATAGCATAGTATAATCACTAGTCAAAAGGTAATTTGCATTTTGATTTTACATTGATTTTGTTGTCTAGATTAGTGTTCTAACTGTCCTTCAAAGTATGGGCGGCTGTAAGATGGTAATATAAAATATCTCAGGTACTAGTCCTTAGGACTAAGTCTTGTAATATTTGTAAAACACTTGAAAACAATATACATTATTTTTGAAAACCATATACTTGTGTTCTACTTGTGTCCTTTACATTTGTTCTTTGTTTCATTTTGCTAGTTTTCAATTTAATTTGTTAAGTGTTCTATTTTCTCCAACCTTGTGAAATTATTACATTGTTCCCCAACACCAACTGGGATATTTTATTAATTTAACGGGATAATATTATATCGATAAATTAACAAATTATTAATTTAAAAATTTAGCATATAATTCATGAGCAACGCTCAAATTAATGCATCAACCTTCAAAATTTCCATCTCCATTCACTTTACCTATTAGAATATAACATAAGCAAGAACCTTCAAAGTTCTCATGTACATTCACACATTAATAAACTTTTCACTTGGAAATAACCATTGTAAGCGACAACAACTCTTCACAACTTTTTGTTGCAATACAAGAATACAATGCCTCAACTCTAAATGCAATGGGGAGATTTAAAGATAAAATCAAAATAAATTTGAAGTTTACAAGAAAAGTGATTATATATTTATTTTTTACTAGAAAATCCTAGAATTTTAAAATATTTTAGTAATTATTAAATTATAGTTTCGTTGGTACCAATATATTTAAATTATAGTTTCAAAAAAAAATTATTATATTATTATTTTATCGATTAGGTCCATTTTTGTACCGGACACAAGTTGGGACCGAACAAAATATTAAGTTATCGGGGTTATTGATTTATCGAGAATTAAATTATAAAGGTTCTACCGTACTTGTATTAAACCATCTCCAATATGTAAAAATGTTAATAAAATTTTAATTATGATGTTATTAAATTAGTAAAAATGGGTTAGCATCAACAAACTAAAATTATGAGATCTAAGATTAATATGGGTATGATGTGTTGGATCACTTGAGAATTATGTGGATTTTGAAATGAATTTTGTGCAAGATCATAAGTGAATTAGTGAGAATTTCACTTTATGTGTGTTGTGTATATA
>BJCM01072305.1:2027-13302 GCA_018326385.1 Flaveria bidentis | reverse complement strand
CTGGCCTTTTGATATTTTTGCCCAGCCTCTTCCACTAGAAAGAGTTTCTTTTTTTAAGGCTTTTTGTTAGCAGTGAAAAAAATTTTGCTTATCTATTGATATTAATGTATTAAAAGTGAAGATTTAATTTATTAGTTTTCATAATTTTTTTAATTATCGTTTGAACCCAATCCTATATTAATGTTTTATATATTAGAATAGCTCTCGTCATTTTTAGAATATCAAATAGTACTTTTATCATTCTACACTTAGATATTTGAAAATATGTTTTTACCATCTTATTATCTATTCTTATTAATATGTTTGGTCGGTGATGTTTTTTTTTGCGTGTGTCTATATAGTTTGTTTTGGGTGTGGGTTTGAGGTTTGAGGTGGATTTTTTGTGGTTTTTTGGTGTCTGGACACGTGTCTTTTTGAGGCTTTGATTTTCGTCGGGTTTTCTATTTTGGACTGTGTCACCTTCTTGCGGCTTTGATTTTCGTTTGTTTTGTGTATGGTGTTGCGCTTTGATTTAGTTTTTGGGTTCTGCATGTTCTGGTGTGTTATGAATTTGAGATTTTGGTGTGTTTTGATAATTTTGTGGTTTCGAACCTTCATTTTGATTTTGGTTTAGGGTTACGTTAAAACTCGCATGGTCACGACAACGTGCGACGCCAAAACCTAGTTATTATAAATATGTCAAATTTCTTTACACGTTTGGCTTATGTAACACTAACATGGTAATCATATAAAAACGTATGAAGTTGCAATAACTCGGTTCTAGAGAGCAAACATGAATAAAAAATATTTTAAATAATGGTATCCGTGTTTTTAGGGTCGGTGTCGGTATCGGTATCATTTTTCACATTACTAGTACGTTAACGTTAATGGATAAAAATGGTTATTTTAAATACAACTTTTTTATACATAAATAACATCGGGACATTAGGAAAAAAATGAAGTACAACCACAAATTAATTTTTTAAAATTATTTTAACATTTTAAAGTTGCCCAAAAAAATCAAATTACTTAAAAATGAATTTTTGAAAACGCATATTCTTTATAAAAGAGGGTTGAAAGTTTAAAAGGTAAGGATTTACTTTGAACAATGTTTGGGGTTTATTTTGGAGAATAGGGGGCTGGTCGGTGACATAAGTAAATGAGTATTATATAACTAGTTTTAAATAGAATAAAATTTATTAATTATTAAATAATATGTGATTTAAATTATATATAAGTATTATAAGTAATAAAATAATGATATCAACTTTTTAAAAAGTTATTTTTAAACTTTCTTTGTTTTTTCTAAAAAATAAATCAAACATTTAGTTTCAAAAGAAAACATATTTAAAAAATGTAAATTATTAAATATTTTATTTTCTTAAAAAAAGTATGATGTACGTTCTAGAAAATTTTCTTTTTGTAAAATTTTTTTTCTCTAGAAATAAACATTAATAAAAAGATTTATTTCTTAATCTTTTTAAAAATATCTTATAATCAAGAAATAGAATTAAATATTATAATTAATAATTAATTAAGTTTTTTATTAAAAGAGAAAAGCGGGAAAAAAATTTTAATAGTGATTGTGATGTCGTCATATGTCATTTTAGTTATCTTTTTATCTAATGTGACATCTCTAGTTATATTTTTATTATAATAAAAAAATGATATCATTATATCAACTAGTCACTTTTGTATTTGTTCTTGACGTTAATACAATAAGTTTTTCATCTATTTTTCTTTTTTTTTTCAATTTATGATATATATCCTTGGACTTTATTTTGATGGTTTCATAACACGTTACAACACTAGTCAACCATCATATAACTTTAATTTTGTTTGCATGAACCGGTAACGATTAATATTTTTCCGATTGATTATTTCAGTGGTCCATTAGGCATCAAGGCAAGGGATACTAGAATCATATGATTGTGACTACGTGAGTAACTCTTTTTCTCTTAGTCCTTAATCTTATTTAGATAACTTAGTCAAGTTAAAGCTTACAACTTAATATATTGAATATTAAAAATTATAGTTTTATGCCTTGTCGACATAGACATGTGTCTATATTGCTTTGGAAACCCCACAAATTATCAATCTTGGACTTCAGAATAATTAATTATTAGCTAAATTGGAGGATCATATATTATAATATTAACGTATCTCAAACATCATATTAACTATGTCTCAGTGTATTTATGTTCGTAATTAAAAAGTAGCTATAAGAAAATATAAAGCGAAATTGATGTTAATTTATTAGTTATTCAAGAATATTTTATTGACAAATAATGATTTTGACAATTTAATTTCAAATAATGGAGAAGTACTACACAATGTTTGCTAGTTTCAAATATGATAATTAATAAGTTAATTAAATAACTAATTTTAGAGCAATGGTATGTATTATTTACTAGTTTAGATACCCATATTACACGGGTTGAAATTATTAATATAAAATTATGAATATGAAATTATGTTATAGTAAACATAATTAGATTTAAGAAGATTAAACAGTAATATATCTTGAAGTGAAGATGTTTTATAGTGAGTAATCGTTACTTTATGAATCTTATAATGAGTAATCGTTACTTTATGAATCTTGAGATTTTATGTTTGCTTAGAATGAAATGATATTTAAAGTATTTTAGTTTTAATAATGATTAGCTAGAAATTAAAATATTTTGGATGAAACATCTTATTTATGTTCAATAAAAAGTAATTTGATTAACTTCTTTTTTTAGGAAACTATATATATATATCCAATTTGTAATTTTTATTGTATTGAGTATATGTGTTTAAATATTAAGTTAAGCATGAATGAACAGCTTAAAAAATTAACAAATGACTTCTAAAGATTATAATTTACTATTATAGATACTTATTTGTAACGATTTGTGTGAAAGAAAAGTATTATCCATAACCTCCTTTTATGACAATAGTATTTGAAGAGATTTTTAAATTTATTTATGTCATAGCGTTCTAGCATTGATTATATAATGTGAATGAAAAATATGATATTGTTCTGACGTTTTATAAGTTGCTAAACATATGAAAAATATTACAACTTGATTGTGAATATCTAATAGAATAACTAGCCAAGTTACCATGTTAATTAGGTATGACACAAAAACAATTGGAGCTTATCAAGTTAAGCTAATTATGTTAATTAGGTATTGCATAAAAACATTGGCAATATAAAAAGACAACTAAAAATTAAACCCGAGTTATTTGTCGTGCTTGCAAAATTCATTACACGTGTGGCGTTAGTTAGATCATCAAAGTTAAATACATAAAAAAACATTTCTGAGAACGAAACATAAATAATAAATACCTTATGGCTCGGACATTTCAGCGCAAATAGAAGTTAACATTGAAACAAAAAAAATCACTAAATAAGTTAGCAGCAAACAATAAAAAACCTTTATAAAAACAAACGTTTCTACATTAAAAGTAGTTTTAGAAAACAAAAACAAAAGTGATAAAAAATTAAAACAAATTTAAAAAAAAAGTGATTTTAAAAAGTGAATGTAGAAAAAGAAAAGAAAAGGGAAAAAACAAAGCATGCAAGATTTTTTTATTAGGAGAGGCCAAACCTTACAAAATGAACTAAAAGCAATTTTTTGACCTAGATCTCGAATAAATAAAACTAGAAAAAACACCACTCATTTGTAATTTTGTAAATGTATTGCTCATCAAATTTTATTCGTCTTACAAACACTTATAATGTTTTTTTCTTGCGTTTAAAGTATGATAATGATCATGTATAGTTAGAACTAAATTTATAACCAATTAATGTTATTTTCCTACAAAACTCCGTGGTTTAGAGTTTACGGTTTCCCTTAGAAAAAATATACTTCTTCGACGTACTTCGTTATTGTGCATTTGATATTAAGGTTTTTTTTAAATTCTTTTGCATATTTTTCTTATATTAATTTCTTTTATATTATTGGTTTCTTTCATGTTAATTTAAATTGTATACTTCTGGTTTTGAAAATTCGTGTAATTAGATTACAAGGTTAATTTAATTAAAAAGCACATCACTAGTTAATGCACATACAACATCTACTTGACAACATGCGTGTCTACTAAATTTGATAGAATCAGAGGACCAACTATTTAAAGGTCGGATGCTTATATAAAAACTTTGTAGTCAATTTTTAAACATGTCTTTTGATATGGTTGTTAAAGTTAGAGATACTAATTGGAAAAATTGATGCTTCGTGTTCATTTAAAATAAAATTTTATATATTTTGAGACGTATGTAGACTAAATGGTCATGGAGACATTTTACCTACCAATTTATTTGAATGATAGATGCATTTGTTTTTTTTGTTGGTATAATTTTGAAACCACATATATAATAAGGCCTTGTCTTTGTCCTACTGCACCTGAGAGGCCCATGCTAAATAGGGGAAAAA
Source organism: Flaveria bidentis (assembly GCA_018326385.1). Classification (NCBI taxonomy): domain Eukaryota; kingdom Viridiplantae; phylum Streptophyta; class Magnoliopsida; order Asterales; family Asteraceae; genus Flaveria; species Flaveria bidentis. The sequence continues at coordinate 8,905 of BJCM01072305.1, read as the reverse complement.
AAGTTGAAGAAATTGAACCATTAAAATGTCAACTAAAATAAGAAATATAACCTTTAAATTGATCAACAGATTACTGATTTAGATTTAGTGCTGCAGCATACTTTATACATAAAAATAAATTTATATTTGCAATAATAGAGAAAAACTAAAAGGCTAAAAAGGATCTTACCCTATATACCAAGTTTGATCATACGCTGGAAAATATGAATGAAAACATGTTAATTGACCGAAAGTTGCAACAAAGGAACACATATGATTTGCCTGACTTTTTGACAAACTTTTTTATCCGAAGACTTGACTTTGACTTTGATGTGAACTAAATCACTTTGATTGATTGGTAGTTTATTTTGATTCCACATTGTTTATATAGTTTATTTATTTTGATATATACTAACTAGTATAAATACCATCTTGCTACGATGGAAGTAAAAGATTTGAAAAAAACTAACATCGAAATGTTATAGTGAACTAGCGCGTTGAAAGTAATAAAAAACTTGTGCCTTAAAAGTAATAAAAAAAACTATATATAAACAAATGAAAGTGTAACATATATGGGGACTATAACGGTGTCACTGATAAAGTTTGAAACTTAATATGTAAAAAGAAAACCGTTAAAAATTTAACGTCCAAACGTTAATAGGCATGTATGAACAAAAAAAATCAAACTGTTACAAAATATTAATGTTGATAAAAGTAAGTACATAAAAGCTTAAACTTTTATAAAAACCACTAGTTTTAATAAATTCGTGTATCACATGGGTTGAATAAATAAAATATTAATATAATAAATTTATTAATTATACAATAATATTTTAAGATATGATATGACTGGAATAATAAAATAGTGACATCAACTTTTTAAAATTTTGTTTTTGATTTTTTTTTGAAAAAAAAATAATTTATTATAAAACAAACCGTATAAAAATATCATTTTAAAAATTTTCTTATTACACCTCCCGATTTTGATTAATTTTCGTTTTTAAAAATTGACTTCTTAAAAATACAATTTATTTAGAAATAGACTTAATAAATAGATATTTTTTTAATTTATTAAATATTAAAAAGAATTAAAATAATATTATTAGTAATTAAGGTAATTATTTAATAGGATAGAAATGAGAGAAAATTTTGGTGAAAATAATTATGACGATGCGCACGTGACATCTCATTTATATTTTTATTAGAGTGCGAAGATATTATAAAAGTTGGAAGAAGAAAAATAAAAAAACGATAAATAATCAAAATCTTAGATAGGTTTTAATGACTTATACAGCTTCTGCATCAATGTGTACTTTATGTAGTATCTTTTCCTTCCGCTTCAAACATGCAGCAAAACACAAATAAAAACAATACGTCAGAATAGTACACTCAAAACTTTACAAAACATGGTATCTTATTGATATACCTAATTTATTTTATTTTTTTTTTTACTTTTTTCTATACATATATGTATATATAGAAGATACATGAAGAGAAATAGAGATAATATGATATTTTTATAATATAAATGAATGTTTATATAATTTAACTTTTTTATAATTCTTTTTAACATAATGTTTTAAGTAATTTATATAATTGTGATTTACCAACGTGGCAAGTGGCTCTTATAACAATGTTATCCTCAATCCTCCATCAATCATCACTCCAAATCTTCCTATATATACCACTCCACCCTCACACTCACATCTCCATGCACCTTCACATTTCACAAGTTAACAACAATGGGTGCCTGCACTTCTTCACACTCATCTTCATCTTCTCCGGCCACCGCAAAACTAATACTACCCGACGGCAGCTTACAAGAGTTCCTCCACCCCACCACGGTCTCCGACATCCTCCACCACCACCCCTCCACCTTCATCTGCAACTCCGACGACATGGACTTCGACGACGCCGTTTCCGCCGTTGACCACCACCACCTCCTCCACCCCGGTCAACTCTACTTCGCCCTGCCCTTGAAGCGCCTCAACCACCCCCTTCTGCCCGAGGAGATGGCGGCGTTGGCCGTCATGGCTAGTGCTGCCTTGGCCAGATGCGGTGGTCATCGTCGGTGTACGGATATGTTCGCGACGGAGAAGAGGAGGGTGGTCAGGGCTGGTAGTAGGGTGGCGGATGTTGGGACTGTTGGGTTTGGCCGGAGATGCGGTGGCGGTGGTTGTGGTGGTGGTTGTGGTGGTGGTTGTGGTGGTGGTTGTGGTGGTGGTTGTGGTGGTGGTGGGAAGAGGGGGAGTTTTAAGGTGATGTTGAGTGCGATACCGGAGTAAGCTGCCGGAGAAGATTGAGTGGTGGTTTTTTTTGGATGTGGTGAAGTGGTGGTTGATGTGAAGGCGATTATTGTTGCGACGACGTCGTTTTTTTAGCTTTTCACTTTATACCTTTTGCCATATTGGGAATATTGTCACCTTTTTACCCATTGTATATGGGTTGTTTTTATAAGATCTAATGTCTCTTGCTTCTTTTTTTTTATTTTTTATATGTGCTGCCTTTTGAAAACTTCTGCTTTTTTTTATATTGTTGAGAACTTTATACTAAAATAATCTGTAGTTATATGGATATATAACTAAAAACATTTCTATTGGTTTTATTATGTATCTATGTTTCAATCTATGTATACATGTTAACTTGAAGAATTATTGGTTAGATCATGAAATTAAGTATTTTAACAACGTATCAAGACATACGCATAACTGTAATCCTAAAATCGATATCTTGATGCCATTCAATGTTAAAAATTTTCGATAGTCTTTGAAACTGTATGATCTTATTTTACTAGAATATTCAATCATCGAATGCGAGGTATTTATATGACACACAAAAAGATAAGTGGTTTCATGTAACATCTATTGCACTGTATACATTAATCTCATAATGAAATGTATTTTGTTAACCATATACTACATAAAATTACAACTTTTTTATCATTCTCCTATATATTTGATCACAAATTATATCAGTGTAGTCACTTTTTGAATCTTCGACATGCTATGATGCCATGAAGTCTAACACTCTTAACATCTTATGGCCATGAATTAATGACCAAATGCCCTCCACATCTTACAAGAAATATGAATCCAAATTTGCATGTTTAGTAATTATCTAATCCCATTGGAATTGATAAAAACTTGCATCTTAATCATTTTACAAGAAAAACATATATGCACATAATTTTGTCTTTACGCAGATGAGTATTCATACTCTTTGTAAAGAAGAATACCTATTCAAGAAGCGATTAGGTCCGGGAACTAAAATTTAATACTATTTGAGGATGACGTAAAGCTAAGATTTAGCCGAGAACGAAGAGGTTCTTACTCCTTTTACAGGTGTTGCTAGGGGTGGAACCAAGGGAGGGTCAAGAGGTTGATGAAACCCTGGTGGTCACCAAAATTAATTTGTCGAATCTATATATAAAAGTCGAGTTTGTTCAGAGAAAAATGACTTAGATCCTCAGTTGTAGTCAATAGAGTAAATCTTATCATGACAGTCAAATAAGAAGCTTTGATTCTACTACTAGGTATAGTGATGGACACTCTAACACAATCAAATGTTTGTGCATATCACTTTAGCTTTCGATCATGGTAGTTTCAACGATACCTCTTATAATAGTCGTTCAATATCATTTCACTAACACTTTTGGCAAGTGAAATTCATTAATGTTGTAGAACACCCAATGTAATTGACAGCAGGTCAACTACAAATAGCAAATAGTTGTTTTCATAACCCATGAGATCAATATTCTTAGCTTGTGTATATTTTCTAAAAACAAAAACGTCGAATGTTGTTTTATTTCCTTTATACGTCACTACCACAAAGGTGGATATGTGACTTTTTCGTGGACACTTGTGTAATTGCGTAAAAGTAATTTAATCTCATCAGTTTCTGAAAATGATATAAAAAAACTTTTACTTATAAATAACAATAACAAAAATGACATATAAAAGTGCATATGAATGGAAAAAAAAGAAGATTAAAAAGAAAATGTACACTAAAAAACAAATAGATTAATTAGAAACTTTGATAACCCACTCTATATGTGTCCATCCTTTTTAGTAATGGTGTGGCCACAAATCTTAGGTCGTTGTTCCCTTATTTGTTCTTTAGGAATGATGAAACCAACAATTTATGTGGGTTACAACTTACATGTTCCATCAAAACAATAATTGTAGTTTATTAAAGGAAAAATTATCATACTTCGAGCCGTTTGTTTCCTTTAAAACGTTTGTTTCCTTTAAAACTTTAATATAAGCCGGTTATATTAGTATATATGATCTGAAAATTCAACTATACTCTATAGTCTATATATATTAAGGGGTAACATTTAACGAGCAAATGAATGATGGTTTTTAGCCGGGTCCATAACTAATAAAGCATCACTTTTAAGTTTTAATTAAGCAACTATAGACTCTATATTGACTTTTTAGTTAACCCAATAAAGCCATATTTTTAACGGCCAGAAACCTTTCGTTGAAAAAGAACACATGTAAAATACAATGTAGGGATACATGGATATCAAAGTTCTAGCATAAGTCATTAAATTTTTACTTTACAAATATTCCTACATTTTCTAGAATAATAACAACATAACTTGCACCTTATAAGATTTAGACTTTTGACGTTTTACTTGTTGGATTGAACACACTAATTACCACCAAAATTTTCCCATAGAAATACTCAATTAGTCATTACTAAAAATTATGTTTAGTAGCTTGGTCTTTTTTCTTCCATGGATATTAAGTCTTACAAAATAAATACGTAAAGAACAATACAATGATGTATGACTCCCGGTTATTCAAAATAAAAAGTTAAGAAAAAGAAGGAAGAACTAAATGAACACAAGTTCATACTTATGATATCATTAAAAGGAATTTAAAGCATCACCTTTTCATTTTCTTTACATTTTATGATATGAAAGGATTTTATAGTAAGGGTGAGTATTTAAACTTTTAAAATTTTAGTCGGACGTCAATAAAGTAATTGAGTCTGGTTTCTTAGCTAAAGCGCTAGACCCTATGGTCTTTTAAAAGTTTATTAATTCTACGTCATATTAGGGTTATGGCTCCCAATTTTTTTCTTAAGATCATCAAGCTCTATTAATTCACTTTTTTTAAGTAGTTTAGTTTTCTCTTAAAATCAGCCTCTATTACATTCAGTATGTATGTGTGTATATATATACATGTGTGTGTGTATATATATATATATATATATATATATATATATATATATATAAATAAATATATATATATATATATATATTTATGATAATTACACATAAAGCTTGGTTTCTTACATTAATTAAACATGGTTCTATTTTGTTAGCCTTGTGTCAAATCAGATATTAAAACTAGAACTTATTTTCTTCAGAATCATGCTGTATTTTAGGGAACATGCCCCTATTATTATAAGTAGTGTCACATTTGGATGCTTGTTGGTGGTTTACCTCGAATATTTATTCTTTCATGATACCCGATTTATGTGTCCTCTAGCCACAACTACTAAGCTAGCTAGCTAGCACAATTACACTTGTGATTTGAAGATCAAAAGTCCGTATCAATTACAACTGTGTGGTGATATGTTACACATAGTGTGTGGGTGTAAGTGTACATAAAGTGTGCATGAGTGTGTTGTATTATTGGATGTGGTGACGTACAACACCATGCTACATGGACAAGTGTCAAGTTTTCATGCTAAAATAGGGTTTGGTTTGGTTTGGTTTGGTTGAATTTAATTTGATTTGGTGTGATTTAAGTGGTGGTTCATATTGCCTAATTAGGGGACTTTGGACCAACTCTATCTTGATCCACCACTTATTCCGTTATTCGTATTGAAATATTGCATTATAAAAGTTGAACATTATATAGTTTGTTTAATGCTAGGGACATGTTAGACAAAATTTATCTTTTTAAAGAACAATCGGATATAGTTGGCATTGTTCGTTCCTAACATATAAAAAACATGTAAAAAATGTCGTTCAATGCAATTTATGTAAACTAACTTGCGTGTAAAAGGCCATTCCTCGTTAGTAATTTTACTTTTCGTGATTGGACCTGGCCGGTGGGATTAGAAACTGAATGGCTAACTTGTCTTATCATGACTATTTTAATCCGTTTTCATTTGATCCGATGAACAAGTCAATCAGACTGGTCGAATAGAATATAAATTTTTATATATAATCCTTTTAAAAAGTTAAATTATTTTTTTCTAACAAAAAACTTTTTACTTTCATAAGATTTTAATTCAAGACCTATAAACTCTACGTGTTCTAAGAGATTTTGTCTCTATCACTAGGTCACCAACCTTAATGACTTTCAATTTTTTTTCATAATGACATTTTTTTCATAACAATAAATATATGATATATGTTATCTTTATTGGGCTCACATATTTGTTTTTCAGTCGGGATCGTACCACCAACCCCTTCAGAAGGAAATTCACAACTGGATAAATACCAAGCTCAAATTTGAGTATTTTTGCTCAGAATGAGATGTGAATCCAATACCTTTTCTTATTTATATGTCTTGAATACATCAACTTAACCACTTGAGCTAAGGATCATTGGTTCAAAATCTCTATTCATGACCGACTTACGTTCTTTTTACTATTTTCCGACGTTCCCTCTAGAAAAAAAGTATTTTTATATCTAAAAAATAGGACGCCTGGAGAATTAGAAATATTCAAAGACATTTTACTGTAAGACAACTAAGGTTGTCCAGATCGCTCAGAGCTCGCTTGATGATCGCTGGAAAAATGCTCGGAAAATGTTCGTTCAATTTACCGATTGGTATAATGAGTCGATCGGCTTGGTTCGGTTAAACGAGCCAAGCACAAGTAAGGTGCGCTCAGTTCGGTTCAACTAGAATTTTTTTATGATTTAATATTATATA
>BJCM01072300.1:0-10422 GCA_018326385.1 Flaveria bidentis | reverse complement strand
AAGTAACCGATATATTTGAAAATATCCGAAACATTTATTTAATATTTAATATTTTTAAATTTTTATAAAAATAATTTGGATATCCACAATATTCGAAAATTCTCACAATCACTATCCGAATCCCAATCCAAAATTTCGGATTCTGTTTCGGATTCGAATATTTTTTAACACCCCTACTTATACTCAATATTCAAGTAGATTTATAGTATAAACCGTGTTTGTTTGTTTTTAGATTAGCTTTCGTGTTCGTCAAAACGTATTTTCAACAGTGTGATGGTTCTTTTTGTATTTAGAACATACTCTTGCAATCCATTTATTTTTATCTATGTTTATAGATCTTAATCATTGCTTTTAAACTAGCTTTCCTGTACCACAAAACTTATTTCACATTAATGTTCACTGAGGTTTTAAACTTTTTCTTGCGACATACTAGTTTTAACGTAAAATCAACCCGCTTCAAAGCCCGAGCAATCACTCGCTAGTTATTATACTTATATAATAAATAAATATATATATTATTACGTTTAATATAGTAATAATTATGATAATATATACTAACTGTTATTGTACTATTATTATTTTTAGCATACTAATAATTATAATAGCATACTAATAATTATAATAATAGTAGTTTTAGTACTGTATTTTAGTTATGGTTTAATAATAGTTTTTTTAAATTCGTTTATTATTAATATAAAAATGATCAAAACTGTACTTTAAAATACCAGGTTTTTAACAAATGGTAAAAAGTGCAAGTTAATTTAGATATGTACCTTTGGTTTGATGAACTTACCTAGCTTTTGTCTGAAAGTGAAGGTGATATATATTTTATTATTATAATTAAGAACATATATTAATTTTAAATATAATGTTTTTTTTTATTTCGAATATATTCTCGTGTCGTGTTTATTTTTATTTGCCTTCCGGTGTAACTTTTGTTTGAAACCAAAGCTATCTCAAATATAAAATATTATATGTTTTTTTCACAACCACGTGATGTTTTCCTGTATTCAAAAATACCGTTGTGAAATGATATTTCCTATGTAATTAAGTTTCAATTGAATTTTTGTTAAAAGACAAGCCCCACAACATATGACCAAAACCTGTGGGTCAATATAATATATATTTAGTTATTTCCACGACAACGTATGGTTTTCAATATTCTAAATATGCTCTAACTACATGTTTATTTCCACCCATACTTCAATATAAATTGTAGTTAAGATTGTATTGGTATTTGTGAGTATGTAAGAAACATCATTCACATATGCACAAGTCAAGAATGCTAAATATAAACACACCCCTTTAGTATATGCAAAAATAGAATTTTTTTTATTATAGTTTTTTGTAGTTCCATTCAAGCCAATTATAAACGCACATGCACATATACATGATGTACCTTGTTGAGCCAATGGTTGGAGTTGATGAAGATGGTTTCCATCGATGGTTGCATCACTTTCAGGCGTAAATAGAGACTTGGTTAGACGGACCAGACCCCAGTCCTCTTTCAACACGTCTATAGAACCAAACTCGACAACACCCGAGGGAGTCGCAACACAGACCAACGTGTTAACACCATGCAAAAGAACCTCTTTAGCCCTCTGACTACCATTCATCCGCAACGCGTTCTCACCAACTAACCACATGAACGAACCATTACCAAATGTGCCACCAACGACGTCTTCTCCTATTATAAACGACTTCGCAGCCGATGCTATCATCAATTCTGAATCTTGATGATTGTTCAAAAGTTCCGACTCTTGAAAGTTTTCAAGGCCTCTGAAGTAGCAGTCTCCAAAGGAAAGATAAATGTGTTGATAGTTGTCTTCGAAAGCTTTCCAAAAGATGGCGTAAATCCACCATTCTTGACGGCTTTCGACGAGGTATTTTAGACGTTGTTGAAGTAAAGATGGACTTTGTTGCATCGACAAAGGTGTTGAAGAACCCAAAGATGCGGTTTTCTCCATAATTACAACGACTTTGTGATACACGAATATGTTTGTGTGATTATATATATATTGTTATATTAGGAGTGTGCATAAGATAATATATAATATATCTACGTACACACACCGTTAATTATATAATTATATGTACCAATTACCAAAAGAGGGTCCTGGAATATAGCAGTATCAGTGTGTTGAAACTGTGCTCTTCATCAAGTGAATAAGCGTGTAACAAAAGATGTAAATTTAATAATAAAATTAAAGAAGACATGATTTATTCATCTGTGTAATATTTATTTACAGAGGAAAATCTATGCAGATCATATTTTTTACAAGAACAACGGAAACAAAATAAAACCATACATTTTTTAAATCTTAACATGTTTTTAACACATAAGAAAATAATTGAAGTGCAATATTTATTCACTTATATTTGAATTCAAAATAAATATGAGCAAATTTTAATTATTTAATAAATTAACCAAATCGATAAATGTGTAGGTAAAATTTAAAAGTTTAAAAATCACACTCAAAAGTTATTTTAAATCCTATCATTTTATGTATATATCATACACATTTGTTTGTAAAAACTAATATTTTTTTTTAAAAATAGAATCATTAATTAAATAATTAATATATTTAGGTTTATTCTCATCTATAATATATAACCTATAATAAAATAAAAAATATGCATAAACATAACCTTTTTCTAGCCCGTTCATCTAAACATCACACCTGAATTTGTACATACTTCAATATAGAGTTGTAAAAAATTGAAAATTATTAACTCATATCATTTGCAATGAATATTATATTTATGATCACTTATTTCTTTATATATATATATATATATATATATATATATATTTCTCTTCAACCATATTATATTTATTTGTTTTTATTGTGGAACAATATAATTTTTGTATCTCTTATGTTATTATAATATTTTTATTCTAATTTATCCATTCAACATCATATATATACATATATATAAGTATGAATATATAAAAATATATTTAACCATGTGCTATTTTAAGTATTTATCAACTTGTATAATACATGAGTCACTAACTTAATTGTTTGTAATAAATTAGTATTCTTGCAATAATTTTGGGGTAATCTTTACGTGCATGGTTGAAATTAAATTCAGGATTAACCAAATTCTAAAACCCTGACAGCAAAATTTTGGATATATAAAACAAAGTGCTAGGTATTAAATTAAGAAAAAATCGCAAATGGCCACGTTCACCTATAAAATATAATAAAACTAGCTATTTAATTCTTTAAATTAAGTCTTTTTAAAAGATCTATTTTTTAATAAAACCAATGGTGATTCAAGACGTGTGTGAGTCACATCCGAGGGTGTCATTTCTTGTGGGCAAACTCATTCCTTTATGGTCCCCAAACTCACCTGCCAATCTGTCATGGTACTCGATCTACACGTATATTATCATTTATTATTTGAGTAAATTCGATGTACGTCATAAAAATCAGTTAAATAGATAGGATTTAACACGTATATGGTAAAATATTTATTGAGTCTATATGTTTGATTTTTGTTATTATAGACTCGATTTATATTACTCTTCTTATTTTATACTTTTTATTTTGTATGTATCACTTGAATGTATATCCATACCACATATTAGCTTTTGTTGCATGTGAGTACATTCACAAGCTACATAACACGTAATCTCATGATGATATACTTACCTTAACAATGAATCTCACATGCGGCCCAATATTAATAAGGAAACTCTCATTTGAATCCCCACACTCAATTGTTCGCGAATCTCACATGCAATTTTGTATTGAATTAAGAAACTCTCATTTGTATTCAATACTTCTCACACATATTGTCATTAAGTACTAAACCTGAAAACTTCATTCCGAGTTTAATAAGGAAACACACATATCAATATCAGTTGCTCGTTAGTCGTGACAAACCGTTACAATCATATTTTCTCTTTTCATATCTCTTGTTACATATACTGCATATTTTACATATACTTTCAAGGAATATATAACGCTTGCATGAAAAATTAGCATTCACTTGTCCTCTTAGCTTTCTTCCTTTCTAGGATCACGTACATTATAAAGATTATCATATCATATATTAGTCAGCTATCAATATTAGGTCTTAAACCCATCAACATAGGATCGCCACCCTATTTTATCCCTAAGGGTATCTTACCCATTCAGTTTGGCTATCTCATGCATACGTCTTGGGTTTTTTCACTCATATCCCCTTAGTAATTAATCTGTATACTCTTTGGGTACTTAACTCGTGTCCTCGGGTTTCTCACCCGACTGCGAATCCTATTCTAAGAAAGAACCTTTACCTCTCTGTCCACCAGTCTTATGCTAGGCTGATTCTCCGATAGAACAAAATTAACTCGAGCGATTTCAATTCTCAATAGAGCATTTAATAACACGTATCGAGTTCTCTAAATGAATTTCCTTGATAAATGATCTCTTATATTTATAGGCATCATTGAGCATAGTTGCAAACTGTAAGCTCAAATGGTTACAATTCGCAACCCTTGTTGTCAACCTATTCTCAACCCCCCTCAATGTTATGGACCGTAAGATCTATGGCTACTGCCTATAACATTTATCCGCAACATCCCTCATGTTGCAAATGCAGATATCACGTTCCTCACAAAGTGCTGTAAGGTTCCCACAGTTACTGATCATAACCTTCGCTTTTACATAATTTTCTTTTAAGTTATAAGAGTATATATTACAGCATGAACATAACACGAAATTTATAAGTTCATGTTCGGTATAAACATGTTTGGGTCTCTTCCAAGTTGAACGCGCGAACCCATTTAGCTAAGTAGGCCATATCCGTGTTATCCTTGCGAGTTTATAGGGTAATCTTTTTAACCCGTTTATATTTCACTAGCTTTAGTAAACCCGTGTATTACACAGGCAAAATAGTAAATAAAATAAAATTTTATTAATTATAAAATGATATTTTAAAATATACGATTAAAATTACGTATGTGTAAAAATCTATGTAATAAACAATGATATCAATATTTTATCAAAGTTTTGTATGAAAAAAATCATTAATATGTACATGAGTTTCAAATTTTAATTAACCTAACATCAAAATTAAAAAGTAAAATATTGACTAATCTTGTCTCGAGCAATTGTAAATGGCAAAAACATAAAATATAATGGTGTAAGTAAATTTGTATGGAAATTTACTAAAGAAAGAACCTAATAGAAAGAAGGATCCGTGATGCCTTTTCGTACTAACTATAACATATAATCATGCACACATTTAATTGAGTTTACTATTAAACTTACGCTAACATGATAATACAACTAAGTATGTACAATGCAACACATCAATCAAAAGAAAAACTTCTAAATTTCACATTAAAAAAATGACTACTCTATATCTTAATAGATTTGATTAAAGAGTTATACCTTAATAAAAAAGTATTATAATAAAATGGATATAAGGAAAATAGAAAAAAACATTATCTAATAAATTAAAGAAACCACTTATAAAATAAAATAAAATATATCTAACGAAATACGAAAACGTTTAAAAAATTAGTTAAAACATATTATAGTTTGGAAAATAATGAATTTGTTGATTCTAATAAATTAAAAAGAAAAAAAGAAAAAGAGACGGTAATGAAATAAAAATAATTGAAAATATTTATGTCTGATTTAAATACCTTTTTTAATAGTATATTTTATTTTAATTTCTAAAACTAATTCTTTGTTTTTACTAATAGTAGTTTCTATATAAAAAACATATAAAACATTATAATTGGTATGTCTTTAAGTGGTACTATACAATCTTAAAGTAAATATTTATTTTAGAATTATGATTTATTTTGTCTTTCAAATAATAAAAATAATTTTAAAAATTAACCAACAGAGTTTGATAAAAGTAAAAGTAAAAGATATATATTTCTTTAATTCAAAATGGAATGATTTTAATTTATATTCTGTTAATTTTGGAAACAGAATGTGTATTTAAAGAATTTAATACAAAAATGATAGATTTAATTGTTTTGGGCGGGAAAAATATTTATTATTAAATATCAAGATAACATGTGGCATTAGATATTTTAAAAAATAACATGTGACAAATCTAATTATCTATTTATTAGAATAGTAAGATTGTTTGTAGGCAAGAAAAATAACTTTCACCAATTTACATGTTGGAGAATGTTTCGGCATGACTTTCCATATTTTCATATGATGACTCACAAAAAGATTATCTCACTGTAACTTGGTGAATAAGTATATATTTTTTTCTTTTTTATAACAACCATACACATTTATACATTCAATTTACTTTTAAATATACATTATTTTTTATTATAAAATTAAAACACTTAACCTAATAAGATTAGAATTACTGTATATGCACTAGATATTATTAAATCACAAGCCCTTTTACGTGCCACTATATATATCTTTGGCGCTCATGTGTCATTTGACGCACAACCATGAATCTCATTTGTGCTCGTTGGCTTAAAGTGAGAAACATTTTTTTATGTCTGATTTCTTTACATAAAAATTGTTCTAGTACACACCATATTTAGGGAAAGTTATGAATTGTGTAAACACTAGATATAATATGTGAGGTCAGGAATATATCTATGAAAATTAAACCTCTCTCTTTATAAGTATGAGTGTTTGAGAAGTAGCCTAAAGTAGGATTAACAAAAAATAAAAAAACAAAGAAATATACTTTAATAAAAAGTTGCGATAAATTTGTACGTATAAATACGCATGGACTATTTTATTGTACACGATTAAATATACAAGCTGCAAAATAAATAATCTAGATGGCCGGAATAAAGATAATCTACTGAACATGATTATAAACAATTGACTTTCTGAAAGTTAACGTATGAATTATAAGAGGAGAGGTTGTATCTATTCAAAAGTAAGACTTGTGAATCATATGGGAATGGATCAGAGTCGTCCCGTGTTCCTTAAAAGTTTCTTTAAGTTATCGTATTAGTTTTTTTTCCTAGTTATTTCTTGTGTTGGAGGATGTCTTTCCGTTTTTATTCACAGTTTTCTTATGGGTGGTGAAATGGTACGATACAACTTCCAACCCACAAAATTATCCGTTAAGTCCAGTGAATATTCACCAAGTCGGAGAATATTAATTGATGTCGGGACCTAAGAGTAGTGTTCCCAGCCGAGTCCGGAACATCCGTACATATTCCTAGTTGACACTTCACATGGCATGATGAAAAAAAGATATAATTTCTCTTTCTTCTTTTGCAAAGTTGTTAGATTTTATATTTATTTTCTTGTCGTGTATCTTAATTAAAAGAAATTCTAGTACTTCACGTTAAATTATTACGAGAACAGGAATGGTAAATTTTATACCATGCAGTTATATAAAACATGGCTTAAAATATTAGTTATAAATAAATATCACTTTTATCTATCGATGTATATACATAAAAATGGTTAATTTATAGAGAAAGGTTCAAATAAAAGAGTTTTTAAAACTGAAAAATGTAATAACTAATGTTAACCATCAATCTTTTTAATCAATAGTTGAGATCAATTTATATAAAAATGTTTGTTAGAGGTTTATTTTAGATAATAACCACTTTTGCTTACTTTTTACAAGTTCCCTCATATTTTTAAACGTTTATAACTTTTATGTACAACATCAATTTTTTTACAAAAATTACACCATAAAAATGAGAGGTTTTATCTTTAAAATAAGTAGAGTATTTTAATATAAAAAGATAATTTTTTTTACATTTTAAGCCCACGTCGCACATTATGTTTTACTGCATTTCATTGTGTCTTTTTGTTAGTTGTTTTGTTTTTATGAATACTATTGTGTTTTTATAAAGTGATACATTTTAAGATTATATAATGATAAAATAACATTGTTGTGTATCTCTAATATGTATAAAATAATAATAAAGTAACACCTAATAATCTAATACATCAAAAACAATAACAAAATAACACAATGTCTCATTATGTATATTTTTTTATTATTATGTTATCTTGACCACTATAAGTTTTAAAAAATATATTGGTAAAATAATATCAATTATGTAATTTTAATTATAAAGCACAATAATAGATAAATGGTTTATATAACTATAAAGAACAATGACAAAAATAACTTATTATGTTATATTCTACCATAAGTTTTAAGTAAGAGTATATCATTGTGTATTTCTGATTGGAAAACAAAATGTAGATAATAAGTTTATATCATCTATAAAAACAATGACAAAAATAACATAAAATGATCTAAAACATAAAACACAATGATAAATATATATAACAAATGATGCAAAACATATGACACAATAAACTGATATTTGTCACAATAAACGTGTAAGATATAATGAGTTGATATGTTTGACACAATGACCAATATACCTTACTCTTTAAAACAACAGAAGTACACATGTTAAATCCACAAACCTTTTTAGGGTTTTAGATTAAACACCCTTTTTAATACTAAAAGGGTGCCCGCGTAACGCGACGGGATGTTATTTTACATCTACCAAGTGTAAAGTTATTATGTAACTAATTGTAAGGAGTTGCTTATAAATAATACTATAAATACTATTTTACCTTCAAAATTGATTATATCTTATGCATTGAATATAATAAGTGTTTTTAATTTTATGGTATCTTAAAATACCAATGTCACATGTTGTATATATAGTATACATAATTCTATTTTATAATACTATGAACAGATATTAAATAAACATAAATAATAGAAAAGCAGTATTAATTTATCTATATTAGAATTAAAAAATATTAATTGATCTTGTTTATATGTATATTGTAACACCTGGCCTCTCACACCGTCTGCTTTGTCCACGAGAAGCTCACGGATTTGTTTTTAGTTGTCCGGATGAAAACTTCCCAGGGAGGTTACCCATCCGTAGATTGCTCCCACCCGAACACGCTTAACTGTAGAGTTTTTATCTCATCCACAACTAATACGCCCAAAATGTGTTATTGTTGTTAGAGGCAAGACATTCATTATGAATCAGAAAAATCTCATGTCCACGACCGATGTAGGATTTATTTAAGGTGTCACATATATGAACTAACATAGTTATGTGTATATAATCATAGTTACAAACAAATTACAAATGTAGATGCACGGTTAACAAGTAGAAAAACATTTTAAGATATTAGTTTGATGATTTTTCTATCCATAAACATACTCATTTGTATTTAAAAAATATAAAATTCAAAAAGTATGAACTATAAGTAAAAGAAATTAAACGATTTAAATTTGTTTTTTCTCGTATTAATTTATTGTTCTGATACCAAAGTTGTTTTAAATTTTTATCAATGGTTTACATTTTTTAATTTTACACTTCTTATGTACATATGTACTTTTTAATTTTATAAAATGGGTCAACCAACTAATAATTTCATATGACTTAAAATATTTAAGGGTTATCGACACATGTGTGAGTTATGTATATTAAAACATGAATATTTGTATGTAAGAAGTGCAAATGTTAAAAATACGAATTGCTGATAAACAAATTTACATACATTTAAATTTTCATATTGACTATTTGCATATGTGTAAGTTTTATATTAATCATTCATTTTGCAAATTACACACTATTTATATATATGTAAATCCTCAAACGAACTATCTATCTACATATCTTGACTTGCCCCATTTTATATATACTTGAATTGTTGTTTTGCGTATGTTTAAATTGACTATTTAAAAACATGTGAATCATTTATGTCTTGATTTGCTTAATTTCACTTACATCTTTTAAAAATATGTCTTCATTTATTTCAAATAAAAGCATATCAATCTTTATGTTTTATGTTATAAACAAACTTTATTTGCCTCTTTATTGTTAATACTCCATTTCCTTCATCGGGCTAGTAGATGAAATCAGATGAACATAAATTTTATCAATGAATAGAGAATTAGTAAATAATAAAATAATTCTCCTATCAAATTTCATCGTATATCATATTTAAGAAGAACGTCAAAAAATCAAAAGGTGGAAAAAATAAGAAAAATTATATATGAAAAATTACTAGACATCTCTTTGTTTGGATTTTTATATAAAATATTATGTTAATATCATCACGTTGAATACATCTAATATTAAATAGTTGGTAACGAAAATTTATTAATTAAATAACAATAATTTGAGATAATATATGTGAAATTATGTATGATTAAAGATTATAAATAATAAAATAATATACTATTTTAGTAAACTCTTGTTTTTAATTTTTTTTAGTTTTTTGTTTAAAAAGTTTATAGCAATTTGTTCCGAAACAATTTTTTTTAAATGTCATTTTATAAATTTCCTTTTTTAACTCCTAATCATAATTATTTTGGTTTATAAAAATTTATTTACTAAAAACCCCCTTTTAAAATATTTTTATTTTTTAAAAAAAGTTTGATGTTTTAGAAAAAAAATTAGTTTATGAAGTTTTGTATCTT
>BJCM01072296.1:0-45546 GCA_018326385.1 Flaveria bidentis | reverse complement strand
CACTTTATTGAAAGTTAAAAATATTATAAAAGATAATCTTATATTTTATAAAAAACATTACAGTTTATATAAACATAAATAACTAAATAAACCCAAAATACACAATAGTCTAATACAATAATAACTAATAAGCCCAAAATAAAAATAATCCCAAAAAACAATAAACAACTTAAAAAATGTAACTAATTAGACCAAATACTCATAACTCAATCATATATAAAACTTAAAATAAAAAAAAACCATTCATCGTTCTATACCCTCATAGACCATTTGTCCCTTCCCTAGGTTACAACCATTCAGCCATCATCCACCCACAATGCCAATCACCCCAAGCCCCCATCGCTGACCGTCAGGCTGACCACCGCCAAACCGCCTCCTGCTGCGACGACCCTTGCCACTACTCACATGTGATCTTTAACCAATTATCTACCCACTTGAAGGTAACATTTCTAGTGTATTTTTTCTATTGCACTATGAAATTAAAGATTTAGGATTAATGTCGTTCAATCTCTAATATTTAAGTTTATTTAAGTGTTATTTGTTATAAAAATCAATGGTTATGTGGTTCCATTTCTAATATTTAGAGTTTATACAATTAGGTATTTAAAGTAAGGATTTAAAACATGAATTAAAGATTTGATATTAAAATTAGGTATTTGAATTGTGTTATTTCTAACTGTAATTTGTAATCTTATTGTGTTATTTGTTATAAAGTTAAAGATTTAAAAGAGAAAAAACAAGTTCTTATTGGTAAAAAATTTTAACCGAAATGTTCAAAAGTAAGATATTGGTTCTAATAATGATGATGATATTGAGTTAACAACTTTTTCGAGTTCAATTCCTCTGATCCCAAATGGATTTGAATTATTTATTTCGGATCTCTTTATTAATATAAATGTACAGTAAAAAATTTTACGTTACCCTTGAACTTTGTTTCTAGATCCGCCACTGATCCTAAATAAAAAATCTCAACCCAATATCGAAATACGAATCCAAACAACATCGTGAATCAAGCGCACTTATGAAGCAGTCAAACTGAACCGTGGACGGCCGAGGAGGAAGAGGCTTTGGCATCAGAGTGGATCAATATGATCACGGTCCAGGGGCTGCATGCAGCCTTCAAATTTAGTTAAACCATCATGACAATTTTAACACCCATATGACATAGAAAAATTACTGTTCAATAGACTAGATTTATTTAAAATGAAAACACGTCCGCACAAGAGTTAGAAATTTCGACCCCTCGTTGCAGCGTGCAGTTTTCATCTACTATTATTATTATTTTTTGTAATTTTGTCATCATGATTACTCCTAGTTGAATTAACGCAACATTTTTAGAGCTTGAAGATGAAAAATACCACTAGCTTTTATTTCTTGCAGTTAAGTATATATTAAAACCCAAACAGAAAACCTCAAATACTTTATGTACAACTCTCAATTGCACAGCTCCTTAGTGTTGCACGTGACTTCTGGCTGAGATTTCAACTATTAAGTTCACACTATTATTTTATTACAATAATTAAATTTCTCATATTTTGTTTTATTCTTATAACATAAAAATATAACATCTTTTAAAATTCCAAGTACACTTTTACTATGTGTTTATTTTTTAGATAGAAGTTTTATTCAAAACCGGTACGACTTAAATATAATATATTTAATAATACTTTTGAGAACATAGTTTATTATGGAAATTTCAAATATAATATATTGTTGCGACGTTATTATTATATGTATTTTTCGGTTTTTTTACTACATCGTAATTATTATATGTATTCGATATAAATTCTATCCGAGCCGCGCAAGGGGTGGGCAAAACACTGGTTTATGTTATTTTTAGTTGACATGATTAGTTGGAAATATTATAACTATGTAATGTATTGTATGACATTATTTAAAATAATATTTAAATATGGTTCATGAATTTAATATAGATGCAATATGTGCATCCAATTAACCACCTACAAGAATGTTATGCATTTCAAGCCTCAAAACTTTGAAATTACATAGCAAAAATTAAACTTCTTTTTTCCAAACTCACCATTACAGATTCATAATATAATAACCAAAATATAAGTGATAAAATGTGAAAAATGTATATATGTTCATATGATGGGTGTTTCTTATGCTGAAATGACTATTAGTGTTTATAAGTGTGTTGCAAGTCCTATGTTGCAAATGCTCTAATGTCTTTATTCAAAGGGAGGTTAATCATACACAATTAAGATGTTTGTACTTATTCACTTTAAATGGAGAGATGTACCATACATACCCTTCAAGAATAATATAAAATAACTAAAACACAAAAGAATGTACCTCAAATTACTATGTTCTCCTGCTGCTGCTGCTTGCTGCTGCTGCTTGCTGCTGCTATATTAACCAAAACATCACTCATCCATGCCACTGAGACTACTTCTATATCCCCAAACACAGGAACCTTATTAATTAAACTATGTTAAGACTTCCTTCCCTACACCATTAGATCCTCCATTTACAACCACCCTTGATTCGATTTTTGTCTCTACGATACCATTATTCTTCAAACCACGATTTACCCTTTCGAGGGCTTTTTCGTCTTTCTTAGTATTGATAATTTTCTGAGGTCGTTTACTGAGGAAACCCGAGGAGATCAATGGCTTCAATTTTGCTGCAGAAGGACTTGTCTTTACCGAGGTGACCATGGGTTTCTCGGGTTTACATCCAAGATTTACAGAAGCCATGTTGCTAGCTTCTTCTCCACTGCTCGAATTAAAGGATAACTTTCCCATGTTACCCATAATATTATCAACGGCATCATTCAGAATGGAAGCAGGTTTGTTCGCTTCAGTTTCGTTTGCAATGGCAACCGTACGATCACTGTCATAGTCTCCATTCTCCCTTAAAAGAGAACCACCCGTCTTTGAATCTGCTGTATCAATGTCCATGCCACTTTTGGATGAATTTTGAGATGTAGAGATGTTTGCTGGTGAATCGTTAGCATGCATCATGGTGCCACATTTTTCAGTAGCATCAACTGATTCTGTAGTCAAAGAGCAGTCAACAGGTTCACTTACAATAGGAATCTTTTCTTGGGATACTTTTGGTGTTTGAAGTTCATCTTTTGTAGAAGTTTCTTCTATAGGATTTAAGCATGAATCTCTGGCAGAAACTCTGGAAAGAATCAACAATAATATAATTGTGAAAACACAAAACAACATATATAACAGAGCTTAATGTTAATTAGCGGTTAGAAATGTAACTTCAACCCATTTATAAGTAAATGGGTAAGATCCAAGAGGTAAGATCGGGTTATGTTTTATTTCTCCAATGGGTCAAATGGGTAAAATAAAATGTGCATAATCCCAAATTTTATTGTTATGCATAAAACCTTCTAAATCATTATATTAAAAGACTAATAAATTGATTTGAAATTTAGTATGTACTCTATCGGCTGATATGTTGTTAACAATGATCATAAGATATCCCTATCTTAGTCAAGCAAGCATTTCCATCGAATTTTTGGGAAGATATCAACATTATTTTTTTGGAAAATAACTAGATAAAGCTTATCAAAATGTAAAAAAAATAAGGTATAAACATGTACCTACTATACAGGAGCATATATGCTCCTTGTGAGAGCACTTCATCCAATTCAACTGCTTCAACCTGCAGGAAATTGTGGGCCAGTTTAGAAACAAATGTAGAATCACATGGAGACTTGTATTGATGATTGAGGAGATGACATCATGAACAACACTGATTTCACACACACACAGTGATTAGGGAGGGGGTGTGAGAGAGAGAGGATTGCACCTTGCAGTCATCAATTCTGTACCACTTGCCGGAAAAGTCCTTGGTAAAACAAATGTAGTGGCCAAAATATGACGCATTTAGCATGTCAACATGGACAACAACCGCATATAGCTTGTATTTATCATTGCCATCTGCAGCTTCACTCATATAAGGGCTAAGATCTAAAGTTTCTGGGAATGCCACCCTCTTATTAAGCTTCCCAAACCTCCCACTCTGCACAATAAAAAAAAATGAAAAAGAAAGAAAATCATTGACCAAAACATAGCCAAAGAAAACACCTCCATATAGTACATCATTTCATGAGTCATGACAAAGCTTAGAACAATATTGATTTACCTAACATAATGTTACAAGAAAAGATAATAATTGCATAAGCCAACACAATGTTTTAAAAAGTGTATTTGCTGATGAGTAACTGTAATTTCACGAACCTGAAACCTTTTTAAGGCAACGGTAAGAATGTTTGGAGCCATGTTAATGTTTAGTCGTTTCCATGCTAAGACATAGTCATTACATCTGCAAAAAATAATCAGGACTGCAGTAAGCTGACAATATCATATGTTGAGTTACTAGCAAAACAGACAAGAAATATAAATAAAAACAGTGATGATCTTTAAGTAGGTTATGTTCACTTAACAGTCCAATGAGGAAAAAGAAATTAACAAACAAAATGACAAGTATACAGAATAAAGAAACTGCGAGCGAAACAGTGAAACACACATATAGGTTGTTGATGGATAAAAAAATAACGAAAAGGAAGAAGATTACCCATCACACTTGTACTTGTTATCTCCATCAAGCCATTCTTTGGCTGTAAATTGATCTAAGCATTCCTCAAGGGATGCAGCATCCCCATGGATTTCAACAGTCAGGTCCATCATATTTTCAAATTGCTTTGAGACATTATTGCATTTTGTACAGATCACCTAGAAAGCATTAGAGGCAGGCTTACCATTAAATGATTACAGGCCTCTAAAAAATCAAATTAACCAACCGAAATTTTCAACAGTTGGTCACTTCTTATTGAAAAATTAACATTAAGTTATTTGACCTATATGTGATGTTTGCAAAAAGATCAAAAGAAATATTATTAAGAGAACAGTTGCATATAAAGACACCTGAGATTGAAGGCGGCCCCCAAATATATGTTGAATTAGAGTTGTCTCCTGAGAGGTAGGATGTACGGCTCTTTCTCCACCATATTCATCAAGGCAAACCGATTGCATAGTGTCAATAACAAACCTAGTATATATAAAATATTATGAATTCAGTAATAGATATTTGCATAAACAATATTTAATTTGTTTTTTCAAACATGCAATATATGCATATCAAACTAGTCAAATATGAAGCAAAAAAACCTCATGAACTCATGTGCATCCTCTTGTTTCCCATAGCCAAGATTTCCACCAATATTAGGCAGCCTTGACAAAATGTTAATTGGTGAAAATGCGTGGTTACTTTGGCAGGATCTTTCCACATGAGCTTGAAGTTCACACAAGAAGCACCACACATTTCGCCGGCCTAAAAAACCAAAGGGATGAAAAATAAGACTAATGATAATCAGATAGTAATAATGATATATTGAGAAGAGAGAATAGTAGTTACATCCCCTCCGATGGCCTTTCTCAAGCAAATAGGCAGCAAGTGGTCGAGTGTATGCTAAACATTGTAGAACCACATTGGCAAAACAACTGTTAAAAGAAAGAAAAGTTAATTACAAAAAAACAGATAATATAAGAACAATATTCTAAAAGAAATCAGCAAAATATGAACAAAAGAAAATGTATGGATGAAACTGAATAGCCATAAACACAAACCTATTTCCACAATTCAGAAGCCCACAAGGAGGAAAGCCTTGATTTTTCCAGTTAAAGAGCTCCACAAATTTGTCATAAGGAAAAAGGATCTGAAACATAACATCATTCAACTGAACGTTAAAGACTGTATATTGAAATCAATTTGGACCAGCAAATGCAGACAACAATTTTGACCTTTTTTATCTGTGTGGAATAACTAGTCCCTGGAACCAGTGCAACAGTATTGGAGTTTCGCCTTCCTTGCAAGCGTGATTTGCAGGACAGCCGAAATTCTTCACATTTGTCCTTATGCCCAGATCTCCAATGAGATATTTGACATGATTCTGAACTGAAGGATAGAATACAATAAATTAATACTAAAACTAAAGAGTAGCATTACAGTCAGGTGAACCAAACTAATACAATTTTTGAATATCAGATGAAAAAACATGAGCAAAAATTAAATATTCTTACAACAGAGCCGACTATCTACCAAGAATCCTAAGATAATTATCTTTAGAGGTAACATCTTGTATCATTCATTATTCAATGAAACAGCAATCGGTTTCCTATCAATTTCATAGATTAAAATTCTCCACCCCAGAGTAACTTTTTAACCCGTCCCTCACACTAACAAATCTCTTATATCATTATATGGTTCAACAGAAAATACAACATCATCAACAAAGCCCATACACCACGCGTTGACAATCTCAGTCATCATATCACCATACCTCATTACCTCCACATTACTGCCTCCAAGAACATTAACAAACTCTCCCATACATACACACACAGAATAAAAACCCTGATCAATTTAGTACATAACTGATACATTGAACTGTAAATCATCAATTTTGTCATTCTAATTAAAGAAACACCTAAAGTCCAACAATATAACTTTTACAGATAAGAGTAATGAAAAATAAGGCCTTTAAACTTTCATATGATCGGCTAAAAACAACCCTGTAGCTGTATCTGTCAGAAATCATATCATACGACCTCAAACCAATAAAACTTCAAAAAAACAAAACATAAATTAACGATTTAAGAGATCATGTACCAATATCGAACAACTTTACATCGGGAACACTGTTTCTTCGTCACACTACCACAAACAACACACGAATCACCACCATCTACAATCCCCGGCATCGGAGACGACGAACGGAACACAATCGATGAAGAAGAAGAACCCAACGATTGAGAATTCGTTACAAAACGAGAGTCGTAATCTCCGTCAATCAAAAAGTGCTTAACAGCAGTCTTCACCAAGTAAATCAATCCAAACACAAAAGCGAAAGCTGTGATGACGACTCGGAGATACCAATTGAGATCCGAATGATTATGTTCATGCATCGACAATGACTGATTGTTCGTTGTCACAATTGTTAGGGTTTTTCATCGATGATTTGCATTGGCGATTTCAACGATGAATTTGAGGCTGTATGAGATTGAATTTGATGTATGATTGATTGATTGTGAGTTTAATTGCGGTGATTGTAGGTTTAATCGAATGATATTGAGGTTCTTCCGATGATCATGGAGTGGATGCATTAGCAAACCCAAAGGGAACGAGGTAGAACATAATAATAATATTGGTAATAATATTCACGAAACGGTGTCGTATGATTATTATTTCGGTAAGGAAACTCGATCTTTTGGATATGAGGAAAATCTTAACTAAATCTTTTAATTGGGTAAACGTTGAGAATTTTAATTAAACATAACTTGAAGTGAATTTTATTTTTCTATTAAATTAAGATGATTTTGTAAGTAAAGTAAAAAGTAAACGATTGATATTAATTAAAAAATAGGGCAAAGTTGTTGATGGGTACACAAATATAGAAAGCTGTCGAACTAATGTTTATATAATAACTTATATGTAATTGATGTTTTAAAAATATGTCTTTAGAGAGCAAGTTAGTTGTCTTTATCCCTTTATTTTTTTATTTATAGAAAATGATTTATGTATACAAAAGTATGTTGTCTTGTATTTTTTTTTTCTTGTTTTGTATGCTTAAATTATTGACACATTAATTATATGGTCTCAAATTATTGAAAAGACAACTGGGAAAATAAGACAATTTTTTTTTCTTTTTAATTTCTGCCTTCTCTTACTTTATTGAATATCTTTCTTTAAAAAAATATTAGTTGATGGTGTTAGGCGAAAATTTTGGTCAAACCTTAGTTCGATTTTGTTTTTCTTGATCATTTCTTCTCAGTTAAGTAATTTTAATATATGAATGTGGTGATATTATATATCATGATTGATTAATGTATGTAATTCTTCTATACCGTACATATGTTAACATATTTGATTACACTATAAGAAAAAAAAAAGTATTGTTTTGACGTGTTACTGATGAACGGTAGCCTTCAGATATTACTGGTGTAACTCGATAAAAGCCCAAAAAATAAAAAAGGGGAAATGTAAAACGGCGTTGGTGATTAGTTGTTAATTACCGACGTAACACTGATGGACAACATCAATGATGGATTGCCGACTGACCATCAACGTCAGTAATACAATATCTGGTCGCTAGTGAGAATATGTTTCTAATTAATAAAGCATTGGGGGTACTAAGGATGAAATTTAAATAAGATTCTCACCCAAGTTTTTCAGTTAATTGTATGCGAAACCAATTTGTGATAGGCGTACTCCTCTCTAATCCATCAAAAATATATATTACGTATAGCAACAAGAGGTCATGGTGACAACCTTTTCAAACCTAAAGGTAAACAATTAAACAAATCAGGTTATACCATGTTTGTTGATTTGTGTTAACTATTATGTTGTTGACGGTAGTCTTTAATTAAGTGTGTCCAAAAACGACATAAATATGTTTTTGTTATCAGCATCATTGAGCCTCAATGGTGGTGGTGGGTATTGGAGGTTGCGTTCATGGATGTTAAAATTGGTAGTTTCGAGAGAAAATCGACTAAAGGTGGTTTTGAAATCTTTATTTTGTATGTGTTACCCTTATGTTGTTGGTTTAAACTTATGTGTTCAAAAGATGTACATGCCATTAACATGAGTTTCCACGCAAATGTACGTAACGTCTTCCCATGATGCAACAAACGACACTTTCAAATTGGTCAAACATCTTATGTTTCAAGGAAATGTATACGGGAAGGCACTGAAAAGATAAACTTAAACTTTTAGAGTGTTTACTTAATCTCCTTACTCTAATAAAAAGTTATCTAGTAGGGGCACGTGTTAACACCATATTTTTTCTCATAATTTTTTCCACTTATCTCTTCTATTTAATGATCATATTAATTATTAATAATATTATTTAATTTTTTAGATTAAACTATTTTTTAATAAATTAATAAATATATCTTTTTACTAATGTTATTTCTAAAGAAATAAATTTTCATAAAACTATAATTTTTTTAGAACATCAAACTCTTTTGAAAATAAAAATATTTTATAATTGATGTTTTTAAAAAGTAAATGTTTTATAAACAAAAAATAATTAAATTTGAGAGTTATAATAAGAATGTGTTTAAGTATGAAATTTTTTAAAACGTTTGTTATGAAAAAAAAATTAGTCTATTTATTGTAAGAAAGATTTCAATCATATCTTATTTTAAAATATTGATTTATAATTAATAATTTTTTATTATATTTAATATTTATTAATTTAACATGTGTAGTACACGGATTTACTAAAACTAATGACATAATAACTAACTACTTATGTTATTTGGATTTCTCTTTGAATAATAAACTATTGCTTTTGAAAATGCGAAACGTTTAATGAAATGAAACATTAACCCTGTCGTATTGTAAATATATACACAAGCCAATGACAGTGTAAAATTTCAATGTCATTTCCCAATGCTAAAAAAGTGATACATGAATGTTAATATGTTATATGAAAGTGTTGCACTAGCATTGGTTAGAAATATTATGTTCCATTCATTCATCATTCTAATTGATGCACGATGCGTTAAACTACCTTTTCACCATTATAATCATAAACTTTTTTCATTTACCCATAAACTTTCTTAAATTGAAAAAGGTGTAATCATATATCAACATATATGATATAACTTTGTTTACAAAATTTCTTTTTTCTTTTTGCATCATATTCCAATAATATATATTACATAACTTAAATAGTTTAAAACTAAAGGTAAGTGTATATATTATTTATCCTAATATGCCCTCAAATCATAACTTTCTCTCAATTTATATATGTTAATTCTAACCAATGATTGCACGGTTGTACTTAAGAATAGAGCAAGTAATTACCATGTGGAATTAAAATTAGGTACGTTGAATCTTTGAAACAATGGAATACTTCATCAATATTCCCAACCAAACCTATAGTATCATGCTCTATACAATATATACATGGCCTAGCATTGTTTATTATTTTTCTTTTCCTTTAAAAGATGTAAATAATATTTTATAGACATTTTCTTTTTTTCCATTCTAGTGTAATAAAAATGTAAATCTATATAGTATGCTTTATCTTGTTTGTAAAAGCTAGAAGTATTTTATTTTCTGTCTCTTTAGCCATCATAGCAGAGTAAAATTTGTTTTAATTTTCTAAGAATGAATAATTTTAAAAACTAACATGCTTACTCAAGTCATGACATAATAAATTGTATAATTTACATATTAATTTATTGTGTATATGTAGGTATGAATGTATAAAGAGAACATTACATGATGAAGCATAAGCCTATGAAAAGGTGGAATTAAAATATTCAAAAAAAAACTTTACCTGACACGAAAGAATACGCACATACATACATACCCACACGCATGTGTGTATATGTGTGTATGTATATATGTGTGTAAGAGAGAGAACATTCTTCCACACATCACCTTATAGAGCTTTATGGATTAAATGAACCTTTTGATATGCTTATGCTTCATTGTGATCAATAAACTATATATATTGTATATGTTTACAAAGGATTGATCCTCATTAGCAAGTGTTTTGGCCTTTATTCTATTCACAATATATTCCTTTAACCTAATTAATGATACTAAATCCATTTTTTGTTAGCTTTTGGGTTTTAAATTTCATACTTTCCCTTTGTGCAAAACCAACAAACATCCTTTTTGTTGAAAATGTAATTTGTAGCGAGTGGTTACTTGACGAATTGACGTCGTCTATCTTTGTTATTATAAAAAAAATTGAGCAAATACGATAGCGTGCAAGTTAAGTAATGGAAGGATTACCGAATATTATTATTATTATAGATTTTAGAAGTTATCGTTTCAATTTGGTAATTTTTAACATGACATGAACTTAACATGAAATATTAAAATCGATAAGTATAACTCATTTAATCAACATGTCGTGTTCATGTTAACATAAATGATGTGTTGAATAAGCGATTCGTGTGTTCTGGATAACACACACATTTACATATACACATGCATGGTATACACATGCATACATGCAGACATGCATGCACGCACGCAAGTATGCATACATAGATACACATGCACATGGGAGTTCTATATTACAAGAACACACAAAATACAATGAGCTATTCATTTTTTTAATTTTAATAAATAAATATAAGAAAATTACAGAAATACAATGTTTATTCATTTGTTCTTAAAATAAAAAAAAGAATTTTTTTTGTTTATATGCGTATAACACACATGCATAAGTTATGTGTAGGTTATAGGTTATGCGTATGTAGTATAGACTACACATAACTATTAACCACACGTAACTTACGCAAGTATAAGTAAACATTTTAAACATTTTAAAAACATATGAAAACATTAGTTGATTATTTGTTTATGCACATAACACATAACATACACATTTGTATGTATGAATGATGTAATTTAAAAAACACTATTGGCTGATTTATATAAACCGATTACACATGTTGTGTTCAAGTTATAACGTTTTAAGTTTGTCCGAAGTAGATTTGATGTATTTGACACGTCTAAGGGTGATGTATGAATTAATCAATTTTCAATATCAATCCATTAACCAGACACCCCACACGATAAATAGTATGGAGTTGATTCAGGACTCGACAAACTAGACAAATGAAACCGGGGTATAAAAATGGCCCAACTGAAAACATACATAATTTGAGATATGTTGGAGCTATGTGTCCATAAAGAGTAGATGGAAGGTCTTGACGAATTTGTTCATGTGGTAAATGTTATAGGCGATTTGGCCAAATATTTGACCTAAGTTCTATCATCAAGCGCCCCGAATTGAATGTTATTCCTTATATTTTACAATTTCTTTTCTTTGATTTTTATAATTGTTCACACATTTACTTTTGCACCTAATTTCAATCATAAACTATAATTTCAAAGATTTAATTAACCCGGTCAAAAATATTCTCTATAAAAGAAATATGGTATGGTGGTGATAGACATTCGGTAAGAAAACAACTTCTTCTTAGAATATTTTATATTTTAATTTGTTTTCGCCATGCGTCAATCAGCAACCCTAGGTAAGCATGCCAATTTGTTGATGATGTTCTCTATTGAGAAAGAATTTCATTTGTATCTTTACTTTTGATATGAAATTTGAGTTAAAACATCTTTATCTTAACCTCACTTTACTATGCTTGATTCACTTCATCTCTTTCCTTCATAATTATATTATTTTAAAGAACCAAAATTCATGACCTTACCTTCATCACCAACAATTAATAATCATTAAGTTCAAAACTCAATAGACTTGTTTGATAAATCTTATGATCTTGTAGCATAATGGTATTGGTGATTAACTTTAATGAAAATGATATGGATTTAATTTCTTGCTAATACAAAGTTAAGTAATATTAAAAAAAATTGATGTACAAAGAAAACTCAATACCACAAATAGTCATGTCGATATCATATTATCATTTTTTCTTCCGCTTGTTGGAACACAAAATCATTGCCAAAGGAGATACCAAGTAAAGATAAACATGCATAAAAAAACTGAAAATCAATCTACTGTTATTAAAATATGGATTATGCTAGTTACTCCTTTTATTTGTTCATTTCATGTTGTCATGTCTTTATCATACTATAAATTTGACGTTTAAGCATCTATAAATCCATTTTCTTGATAATTTGTTTGTTTAGATGCATTGTGGATGACATGTGTATTAGTAATTTCCCCTGTAACAACTACGGTATGGTTATATACGATTTAATGTTGAGATAATAGTACAATTAATAATTACAAACCATATTATGAAAGTTAAAAAAAAGCCCTAATTTGGTCTTTCAACACAGTCTCTTTTTTTAACCATAACTAACAAAAATAAGGTTTCAATTTCGTTATTTATAACACTATAACCATAAGATTATCTGTTTTACCTCACCAAATCATGAATGTTGTTCGTGTGACCACATAAAACCATGGGATATGGTGCGCTTGTTGCCCCAAAAAATATATGTCGTGCACTTTATTTACATAGCAATCGCACTTGTTATAAATCATGTAGGATTTGTCTAAAATATTACAATCATCTCCTTCTTTGGGACTCTTTGTCATGTATAAGGTTTTCATGACAATCACAAACAACACATGTTGCTCTAACACCACACCCATGATTTTATTCAACTCGCTTTGTCAACTAATGATTTTTTTCTTGACCACACAAGTAGTAGCGGAATTCGAACAAACGTGTGTTGGTGGGGGTGGGGGGAAGTCACGAGATCCAAATTAAAAGAACCGGACTCAATACATATAAATTTTCACTTCTTAGTGAGGGGAGGAGCAACAAAGTTTCACGCATGCGCACAAGAACTTATATTAGGGTGATGTTTTATAGAATTATGTTTTTATATAAAAAGCATGTAAGCATGCATACATGGTTATATGACACAACTAATTTCTAAGTACGAGCATCACATACATGACATATACAATGAAATGAGAAAGAGAGATAATTATGTAGTTATATAACCGGCTTATATATAAAAATAAAACCAACAAGTTGTGTATTAAATATTGGTTTCATGTATACACGTGCGTATATATATGTGTAAATATAGTTATATCATGTGTTTTTACCTGTATTTTATTATATGTACACATAGGCTTATCATATACGTTCACACATGTTGTGAGGAGCCTTTTTCCTGGAAAATATACTATATATAACTTATGCATCAACTTCATTCCTCATTAGTTACAATTGTTTATACATATTTATATATACGTGGATATGATAGAATATATGCTTCTAGCCTAGCAATCTTCCTATAAAACCCTCCAATCCGCTATAGAATTTGTCATCTTCAACATTTTTATTAATCAATATTTTTCACTTCCTCAAACAAAATCAACCATGTCTGGTGTTTGGGTGTTCAAGAATGGTGTGGTTCGACTCGTGGAGAACCCTGGTGCCGGATCCATGCAAGGTGCTTCTCGTGGGAAGGTGTTGGTGCACCTGCCCACAAATGAAGTGGTCACCTCATACGAGATGCTTGAAAGGATGCTCACAAATTTAGGGTGGGAACGATACTATGACGATCCTACTCTTTTTCAGTTTCACAAAAGATCGACCGTGCACCTCATATCTCTCCCGAAGAACTTTAATAAACTAAAGTCCATGCACATGTATGATATTGTGGTAAAGAATCGAAATGTCTTTGAAGTACGAAATTCTTAGTTGAGGGTTTGCGTACTTGATCAAGGATCGATGACTGGTTTGATCTGTTGTTTGTAACATGTGTGTCAGTTGATGTAGTGTGTTTCAAAATTTGATTATTCGTGTTTTGCGTGTGTTCATCATGAAGTGTGGGTTTTTAGGTTTAAGAATTTATATATCAAGTTCTGGGGTGATTGAAAAAAAAGCAGTGTATGAATCAACTGGTTTATGTTGTTATTTGTATATGTGGGTTAGACCATTGGCATACTATATATGTTTGTTAGGTTCTTTTTACAATGTCTTTATTTTAGTCGTAGTCTGTAGAAAAAAAAACTTTATGGTTCCCTAGGGCCAATGAAGTTATATCTCCGTCACTTATTATATGTAATATCGAGAACCATATCCTTATTGACTCTATAATGGTGTCAAGAGACATATTAATCTACAAACATGTTTACTAGATATCAGCTTGTATGCATTATTTTAGCTCTATCATCTCCTATTTTATGTATCTTCATACCTCATAATAAAAGCAGTTTTGATATGATAACGAAGAGGTCGCATTGAGATCATTCCCATCTTAAGCCCCACCTCGGTAGCTCAGCGGTAAAGCGGCCTCTTTATGATAAGTTTCAGCATCTTGGAGACGACATCAAATCTGTAGATTGATGGTTTCCTTCCACGGAGGAACAAGGAAACCTCGATCATGAAATGTCATGGAACACACCTCATAAGTTGATCCATGCTTAGTTGATCACATTGCTGACGAGATACGTACTCTCGACAATCGCTATTTGGCGTTTGAATAAAGAACACAAATACACACATGCGACATACGATTTTTTTGATATATGTCATGTAAGAGATTTGGGAAAACACGAAGAAATCAAGCAAAGAAACAATAGTTATATGTTAACTTTTGTAGTGAAATTGGATCTTTTTATCTACATACTTCTCTAGGTATTTTAGACCGCTGTGTCATTAACAAAATACGACCTATAGTTTTCTAACCATTTTTCCAATAATTTTTCAAAGTGATGTGGGAAATAAACGTTTTTAAATGCATAATAGATTTTTCAAATACATTTTACTCTTCATCTTATTTTGTACATTTATTCATCATCATTTTGTTTAAATTAGGTTTTATAAACCATGATGTATTAATTTAAAATAACTCTACGACACATAGTAAGAATTGAATAAATGAGGATGCAAAAAAGAATGAATAGATTAACGATGAAATCATAGAAAAATCTACGTATGTCGAGACCGACTTGTGTGCAAGTGATAATATGTCCAACAAAAAGAATCAAATGCAATATGTTAGAATCAATAGTGTTATGGTCATAATCCTAGTAATGTGAATTTAATTGATGTATTATAATTGGTAGTTTCTATAGATGTGTGGGATGCAACACACCAACGGTTCAAGGTGTAAAATATGAAAAGGATTGCATGACATGTAACTTTATCGCAAATGCTATGCGTAGGATTGTAACAAAACGAACAAAAGTTCAAACGAAACATTTGTTCTTGCTCGTTCATTAAGAAAATAATTTGTGCATGAACTATGCATTAAATACTTACCGAACGATATTTATTATTCATTTTCGTTTATTAAAGAAATAAATATGATCATGAATTGTTCATAAACATAAACAAACGCAAACGAAAGCAAGCGAATGCACGTAATATTCATGAACATTAATTAACATAAACAAAATTTTCTAAAACAAACAAATACAAACCATCGTATCTCAAACATTATGTAATATTAACCAAATATAAATAAGTACTTAACATATTATCTAAAAAATAACTATTAAATGAACGAACACAAACGGACATTAATGAACACATTATCGAACGTTCACAAACATAAACTAACAAAAGCCGTCTATATTTATGTTCGTCCGTTTAACTAAGCTATCAGAATTTTCTTGTTCGTGTTTATTCATTTATTAAAAAAACGAACATAAACGAACTTCTCGTCGACCGGTTTACGAACTATTTACTGAACGTTTGGTTTGTTTACGTGCTTCAAAATTGAAGAATCGCTTTACAAGGTTAAATAAACACCAATTTATCATCTTAATGTGTGCGACTTAATAATATATGCAACTTAATATACACTTTTATGTATGATCTAAAATCTATAAAAAAAACTTAACCAATTTTTTGGTGTTCTATTGTAAGATTCAAGTGGCATACATGACAATCAAATTGATTATTGTTAGTATGTTTTTATAAAAAATCTACGTCACCTCTTACGTAAATTACTGTTGATGCCATCCGTCCACGAGATCATGATATATAATTAATCAACCTTGTTTTGTTGCACGTTCTATATTTGTTTGATTGTTTTTTTTGGTTTCAAGTATCATAGTTTTGTGATAAACACTTGACAGTTGCATAGTGATGCTATGAACACATTGATAATCAAGAATGTAAAAGAGAAACGTAAAGGAAGGTGAATTCTCATAGAAAGAGATAAACTCTTAAATCAACCATTATTGATTCAATTAGATCTATCTTCTTAAATACATGTATAAACTAACAACTATTTAAAACCTACACTATTACGTACATATCTGAACCTTTATCATTTGTATCGTAACAAGTGATGCATCATAGGTTTTCGTTAACAAACCTCAACTGTGCATGAATTGTTGAATGTTGAACAAGGTTAATCATTAGATCTAACTAGAATTAAGCCTTCGAGTTGCGGCGGGAACGTAAAATCATGTCAAATAACACTAATGTACAACACTATCAGCGACCACCAACACTGAATTTGTGGCGTGTTAGTGTGGAAAAAAAGTATGAAACTTAAATCATAGAAAAATTTAACTAAGTTGATCTAGGATCCGCGTGTTGCGATGAACTTGTCAAACGGGTCAAAATAGACGTTAAAACGTTGAACCACAAATGCACGTTGCGCCATGTTAAGTCACAAAATTTAGAATGAAACGTAAAGCGAAATGTAAAAATGTTGAACCACATATGCATGTTGCGCCGTGTTAACTTGCAAAACTTAAAACGAAATGTAATACATTAATTTACGAATGATGAAACGTATAAGGGATTAAAGTTGAAAATAAAAAAAGTTGTTTGGTCTAATTGCAAAAGATAGAAAAATTTTGGGTTAAAAACTTAAATTTAGAGAGATTACAATGTAAATAGATAAAAATGTTTTTGGTTGAAAATAAAAAAAACATGTTTATACAACACTCTATGCATAAGGTACAACACCTTATGCATAGAGAAGTTGAAAATTAATATGTTATAAATAACATCATCTTATCGTCAAGTTAATACATAATACATAGATAACTCTATAAATCTTAGAAAATCACAAAGTTAATAAATAATAACATGAATTGAGTTATAAAATTCACAATGTGTTATTAATAGCCACTTGTAGTATGGATTACAAATAGTTAAGTTCTCGTAAGCATGGTCTCGTGTATCACAATAGAATCGTATCTCATTCCCGTAATTACTCATTACCTATTTGTTTTGTGGGTTTCGCTCTGGAGATATCCATTCATAAACTTAGGATGTTAAAATTACACATTAGGTTTCTTATCACCAGAAATCCAATCTAAACCTCATCAATTTTTTTTAATTTAAAGCTGTTTATTATTTATTAATTTAATTAGAAGTGTGAATTTCTGACGCACATTGAAAACACAATACGAACCTAACACGAAATTTACAGGTTTTGGTTTACTATAAACGGGTTCGAGACCCGTGAACCCGCTTAGCTAAACAGGCGGGTAGAGTTCAACTTGACGGATTCGCAGGTTGACCCGTTTAATCCATTTATAATTAAATTTCTTTTATGTTTTATTTTAAATTTTAGAATTTAAAATAGAACTTGACATAAGGTTTTATAACTAAAATATAATTGTTTTATATTAATTGGTATTTTTTTTATAAAATAGTAATTCTAAAGTAAAAATATGTGAAAAAATTATAAAAATTTAAAAATTCAAGTCAATCAAATCCTGTTCGTGTCAAACAGTAAATTTTCATGTCGTGTTCGGGTTGACACTTCAGAAACAATTTTCGGGTTCAATTCGTGTTCCAGTTTCGTCTAAAATTTCCGAGTTATGTCGGGTTGGACCCGACAATCTCAGAATACGATCTGTTTAGCACCCGTAGACTTTTAATCATCCCGAAGCCCAAACAAAAGTGGTAAAATTGCAAATTTTCCTAAGATGGGATAACATTTGCAAGAATATAACAACGAGGGTAGTTTCTGTCAATCACACAATTTAACCGGGATCTTTCCCTTATATACACACATTCTCGTAACAAAGGATCACCGGTGACAAATTTACCAGCGGACTACAGAACTCCAAAAGCACAAGATTCGCGGCGGAAGCAGACGTACGGCGACGCCGGAGCAGCCGACGGCGGAGCATCTGGTGGCGACGGTGGTGGAAATCTCCGATCGGCGGCGGCGTGAGTGATAGCGTAACGATAAAGAGGAGCGATACATGATTCGTTTATCTAATTACGAGCCCTAATTGTATTCGAATCGGTATGTGTTCAGTGAAGTGTTGAGGCTATTGATAATTGGTGGAAGGAGGTGGTTGGTGATAGTAGAGGTGTAGAATGGCGGAGTTAGGGCAAGAATCGGTGGAATTTTCGACTTTGGTTAGTCGAGCTGCGGAGGAATCGTATCTTTCGCTGAAGGAATTGGTGGAGAAATCGAAGTCTTCTGAAATGTCGGATTCGGAGAAGAAGATTGGGATACTTAAGTATCTTGTGAAGACACAGCAGCGTATGCTTCGGCTCAATGTTCTTGCGCAGTGGTGCCAACAGGTTTGAATCTTATATCATTGTCTGTGATAGTAAGAATGATGCAATGGATATTGGTGTAGATGAGATGATAGTTTGTTTGTTTTGCTATACGATAGGAAAAGTTAGTTTTGATTGTGGCACAGAACAAATTTGCCCTAGTTGGAGAGGAAATTATCAGAGTGATTTTTATCTATCAGTTTGTTTCAAATTGGTATTGGAAATTGATATGCCTCTGCTTTTGAGGTAACAGATGAGGTTTTGAAACTGTGCTTGATGATGTGATTAAATATGTGATGTAATCCCAGTGGATGTTATATGAAGTTCTGATGGTTTCTGATTATGCATTCTGAAACAGAGAAGAGTTAGGAATAGTGGCAAAGATCAACGATAAGATTTAAGTGTTGGTAACATTGATATTTTTCTTTGCCTGCCATTAGTTTTAGTTGCTAGGTTTAGATAATTTTCTAGATTGCCTTTAGTATAGATGTATCTTTAGTGGTTGTGGCGCCTATAGTCTTAGACGTGTGCTACTTTAGTCTTAGGGATGTTATTCCTTACCTTAGTTTGTCTTTACTTAAAAAATTAATTGTGATATTTTTTTATGGTAATATGGTATTTTGCTATGTTATGGTATTGTTTATTCATGCATATATACATAGTATGGAAAAAAGGGTTTTACTAAGCCAAGGGTCTCTCTGGTTGTAACCTCTCTATCCCATTGGATAGGGGTAAGGCTTGTCCTCATCTCAGCCTCCCTAGACCCTACTCGTCAAGTAGTTTTCACTAGGTAGGTTTGTTTGTTTGTTTGTTATGGTATAACATTGATATTTTCTGTAGATGGAAACAACTACTAGTTGAATCATTACTTTGAATGCTTAATTCATCATTCCTGGTTACCAACCAAAAACCTCAAATGTGTTTCTTAAAATTGATTCACCTATCATATATTATCGTTGAAAACATTTAACATTTATCACATGTAGTTCTCTTAGTGGTTTTAAAGAGCACAATAAGTCTCTAATATGTAAATGTTCATTACTAGCACCATTGGAACTTATACTATACATGCATATTGCATAGTTATACTCGTGTAGTTTTTCCCACATTGATCATTCTGTTTTAACATAAAGGACCCAAAAAACTTACTGTGTAAATCTAAAATTGTGTTTACCTTTTGATAAAAGTCTAAGTTTTTTAAGTAATAATGTATGAAGGGGACTGTTACTTTATCATTTTACAACTACATTCGTGATTTTAATTATATATACTGCCTTCTGGTATGCAGGTACCACTGATACAATATTGTCAGCAACTGGCATCAACCTTATCAAGTCATGAAACATGTTTCACTCAAGCTGCAGATTCGATGTTTTTCATGCATGAGGGACTACAACAGGCTCGTGCTCCAATTTATGATGTTCCATCTGCCATTGAGGTTCTTCTTACTGGCACTTACCAGCGCTTGCCAAAGTGCACAGAGGATGTAGGTATTCAAAGCGCATTAACTGAAAGACAGCAAAAACCTGTGCTTAAGAAACTTGATACTATTGTGAGGTCAAAATTACTTGAAACCACACTTCCCAAGGAATTCTCTGAGGTCAAAATCTGTGATGGTACAGTAAATCTTTGTGTTCCAGGAGAGTTCAAGGTATTACTAACTCTCGGCTACCGTGGACACTTGTCAATGTGGAGAATATTGCATTTGGAGGTACTAGTTGGTGAAAAAAGTGGTCTAGTGAAACTTGAAGAAACAAGGCGGTTTGTTCTTGGAGATGATTTAGAACGCAGAATGGCTGCTTCTGAAAATCCTTTTGCAATTCTATATTCTATTTTACATGAATTTTGTGTAGCTCTTATCATGGACACTGTCATAAGACAAGTTAGAGAACTTAGGGTCGGTAGATGGAAAGATGCAATTCGGTTTGAGCTTATATCTGATGGTAACTCAGGTCCAAGTCAAAGTAGTGCTGCTGGTTCTATGCAAATGGGTCAAGATGGAGAGACTGATTCTGGGGGTTTACGGACACCTGGTTTAAAGATTCTTTATTGGTTGGATTTTGATAAAAACATTGGAACGCCAGACTCATTATCATGTCCTTTTATCAAGATTGAACCAGGGCCAGATCTGCAAATCAAGTGTATCCACAGTTCATTTGTGATTGATCCTGTAACTAACAGGGAGGCAGAATTTTCCATTGACCAAAGCTGTATCGATGTTGAGAAATTGCTACTAAGAGCTATATGTTGTAATAAATATACACGCCTGCTTGAAATTTATAAAGAATTGGGGCAAAATAGTCATATCTGTAGAGCCAGCAGTGATGTTATTCTTCACTGCCCTATTGATCAAACTGGTGCTGGTTACAGTAAGGTCAGTATTGCAGTTTGATTATAAAAACTTTCGTCTGTATAGCGTAAACCTTTCATGGCTTATACGTTATACAGTTGATTCTGCTCATTCATTGGTGGATTATATTGATTGCTTGATTTCTCTCTGCAGGATGACAATTTGGATTCTGAAGGGCAGGAAGTATTATGTATGCGTGCCTATGGCTCATCATTTTTTACACTTGGAATAAACATAAGGTCTTACTTCAACTAATGGATATATACATATACACATAAATATATACAAATGCGGTGTTATATTATTTACATCTGTAGTGAGTGCTCATTGATTCTTAAATATGATTGATGTTACTGGTTTTTAGAAACATGTTTGCTGATGCCATTATTCAGTTTAGTAAGTCCACTTGGTTGAAATTCCAATAAACTGTGCCACTTAAGCAGTGATTCTTTTGGCAGTTCTTTTATGTTTATAAAAAAAGTGTTATTTCACAAGGCCACAGTAGCATTCTTTGTGAGTTGATTTATCTATTCAAAAAGGTATAATTCTACATGATATTTGGAAAGAACAAACTTCTGATAACCTTTTAAACTTTTTTTCTTTATTGAAGGACGGGGCGGTTTCTCCTTCATTCATCAAAAAGTACAATTGCATCTTCAGCATTAAGAGAATGCGAGGAAGCCCTAAACCAGGGAACTATGACTGCAGCTGAAGCATTTATAAGCTTAAGAAGCAAGAGTTTATTGCATCTATTTGCTTGTATAGGGAGGTTTTTAGGCCTTCAGGTAATAACATTTGTTCTATCAGAACTCTTGAAATACATGAAGATTGAATGAATTATCATAAAGGTTTCATCATATATCACATATTCTTGCAGGTGTATGAGCACAGCTTTTCTCCAGTGAAGGTGCCAAAACATGCCTTAAATGGTTCTAATATGCTTCTAATGGGATTTCCTGACTGTGGGAGTTCTTACTTTCTGCTCATGCAACTTGAAGACAACTTTACACCTCTTTTTAAGTTGCTAGAAACTCAGCCAGATCCATCAGGAAAAGCCGAATCATCTGTTACCCGCATTAAAATTGTTGATACAAATCAAATGCATCTGCTTGATAGCGAACTAAATTTGAGCCTTCTTGATTATAATGCCATAACATCCTCTTCAAATGGTTCGGGCCTTAATCAGGCTTCTAACCATGGTCTTCTTTCTGATTTGACTGTCGAAGGTTCCGGTCTATCTGGTTTTTCTTCACTAGTGGATGAAATCTTTGAGCAAGAAAGACAAGCCTCTGCGCCTGCATATTCTGCCCAGAGTTACAATCACAGTTCGGGTTCAATAAGCTCTCATATTGATCATTCAGTGAATCTTACAAGTGCAGGTTCAAACTGGAATGGTTCATTGTATCCTGTTAGTAACAATTACAAGTGTAGGGTACCGTCTGCTTCCACCAGTTCAATCACTTCTAGAAGCACAACCATGAAGAAACTGTCAGCTTCAAAATCTGATCAAGATCTGGCTTCTAGATCTCCACATTCTGCTGAAGTCGGTTCTTATATCACTGGTGGCGTTCGAGTTTCTGCATCAAGTGCGAGAGGGAATTCTTTTAGAAATTTTGTTTCAACTCCAGGTTGGTCAATAAGCTTCTTGATCTACCATATTAAATTTTCACTTTACAACAAAGAAGGCAATGTCAACCCAATTACTTATGCTGATTTGGGTTATTTATCATTCACCTATCAGATGGGTGAAATTAAAAAGATTAGCTTAAAAGTAAATGAATCAAAAGTCGGCCATAGTGTATTTGTAATGCATAAAATCTTCTAAAATCTAAAGCAAATCTTTTTGAAGATTTAGATTGTATTGAAATAATATAACTTTTGTTTAGATCGTTTTGCATAAGATACCAACACCTTTCTCATTTGTTTCATTTTAGTTATAACACTCTTTTCTACGGATGCATACGAGTCATTAAAAGACGACTTTGATGTCTCATTTAAGTTTTGTGTGCAAAAAAGCGGCTGTCAAAAATTGATAATTTAATATATTAATATCAATTTGTCCAAATTGGTTACATTCGTGTATAATGTTACGCTTTATGTCAAAATGTTTAATTTATTGATTGCAAAATGACCCAAAAGGTGCATAACCATCTTTAACAATTCAAACAAGACAGATTAAAAAGTTCGTTGATATTTTGTGCGAAACCCCATATTTTGCTATAGATTTAACTTGTTGGTTATAGCTAGAAATGGCAAAATGTTGGTTAAAACTTTAGAATGTTAGTGGTGAATTATGTCTTGTAGCTTAAACTAGTTGCTCCTTTATTTTTCAGCTTCAACATCAGATTCTCCCATGACTCAAGTACCCAGAGAAAATGGATCAAGAAAACGCACGTTGTCGGAAATGTTAGACTTGCTTCCGTCGCTCAAATCCTCAGATATCCTTGAACAATCTTCTAAAAGAAGAAAACTCACAAACACAACTCCTACACAAAATCAGTCAAGCAATGTCAGTAGTATTGAAAAATATAGATACGTGAATCTTATAGCAGAAGCAAATAAAGGCGATGCACCATCGAGTATATATGTATCAGCTCTTTTACATGTGGTCAGACACTGTTCACTCTGCATCAAACATGCTCGGTTGACTGGTCAAATGGATGCACTTGAAATCCCATATGCGGAAGAAATTGGTCTAAGAACGGCTTCATCAAACATATGGTTTAAACTCCCGTTTGCAAGAAATGATACATGGGAACACATATGTTTAAGACTCGGTAAAAAACCGGGAAGCATGTATTGGGATGTCAAAATTAGCGACCAACATTTCATTGACTTATTCGAGCTTCAAAAGGGAAGCACTAATACCGCATGGGGATCTAATGTCAGGATTGCTAATACATCTGATATAGATTCTCATATTCGTTATGATGCTGATGGTGTTGTTTTGACTTATAATTCCGTTGAGGCTGATAGTATTAAGAAATTGGTGGCAGATATTCAACGGTTATCTAATGCTCGGACATTTGCTTTAGGAATGAGGAAACTACTGGTTGCTAAATCTGATGAGAAAACAGAAGAAAGTCGATCCAAAGGTGACAGTAAGGTATTGACAGTCAGTGGTCTAGAAGTGGGTGATAAATACTCTGAACAGATGAGGAAGGCGTTTAAAATTGAGGCTGTTGGATTAATGAGTCTTTGGTTTAGTTTTGGCTCGGCGGTTTCAGGGATTCTTGCTCGTTTTGTTGTTGAATGGGAATCTGGTAAAAGTGGGTGTACAATGCATGTGTCTCCTGACCAACTTTGGCCTCATACCAAGGTATGTTTTAATGTGGTACTTAAATTTTTAAAAGTGACAGAGTAGATTATTTAGGTCAATTGCTAGAAAAACCAAAGAACTTTTTCTAGTTTCTTGGATAAGTTTCTAAACTTTCTTTTGGCATGATTAAATCCTTGAATGTTTTGTTGAATGGGAATCTGGTAGAAGTGGTTGACATGGATGTGACGTAAGCTACTTCTGTTATACGTGAACAAAAGCAAATTTTAGAAAATTATATCTACTCATGGGCCATGGCAAGTTATGAGATATGTTTTTACATTCACCCTCTTTATCATTCAAGCAGTTTGACTTGTTAATTGGCAAAATTTTGAAATTATATCTACTCATGGGCCATGGCAAACTTTAACATGTTCAAGCCTTTTATTATGTCTTAAAATGTGATTAATTGATTAAAATTTTGTATTCAGTTTCTAGAGGATTTTATCAACGGGAGGGAAGTTTCATCTCTTTTGGACTGCATCCGTTTGACAGCAGGACCCTTGCACGCTCTTGCTGCTGCAACACGTCCTGCACGCGCTGCTCCAGTTTCTGGGGTTCCTGGTGCTGCTTCATCCGGGGCGACACTATCAAAAGCAAACGTTTATGGGCAGATGCCAAATGGTTCAAACCCGAATGCTGGTAATAGTCCCAGTACTGGTCCTGGTGGGAACCCTGGTGCATCTGCCATGTTGACTGCTGCTACTGTGGCTAGCCGAGGTGGCCCAGGAATCGTTCCTAGTTCACTATTGCCTATTGATGTCTCCTTTGTTCTTCGTGGCCCTTACTGGATTCGGATAATATACCGGAAATATTTCGCAGTTGACATGAGGTGTTTTGCTGGTGATCAAGTTTGGTTGCAACCGGCAACACCGCCGAAAGGTGGTCCTACAGTTGGAGGTTCATTACCCTGTCCACAGTTTCGGCCCTTCATCATGGAACATGTTGCTCAGGAGCTTAACGGGTTGGACCCTAATTTCGCTGGTGGTCAGCCGTCAGCTGGACCAACTAATTCCAACAATTCGGCTGCATCCTCTGGTCCACAAGTCTCAGCTACCAATGGCACCCGAGCAGGACCTACTGGTATGTCTCGCCCAGGGAACCAATCCGTTGGATTTAACCGTTCTACAAGTGCCATGTCAGCATCACCAAATTCACTTTTAGTGCGTAGAGCTGGTGCGGTTCCTGCTCATGTTAGAGGGGAGCTGAATACCGCCATTATTGGGCTTGGGGATGATGGTGGTTATGGTGGTGGTTGGGTTCCTCTTGTTGCTCTCAAAAAGGTTCTTAGAGGCATTCTGAAATATCTTGGTGTATTATGGCTATTTGCCCAATTACCAGAACTCTTGAAGGAAATCCTTGGATCAATTCTAAAAGATAATGAAGGTTCACTCTTGAATTTGGATCAGGAGCAGCCCGCCTTGCGCTTCTTCGTGGGGTAAGCATAAAACTTCAAATTGACCCGTATTCGTTTTAACCCATTGTTCAACCCACCAATTCACTGTTTAATATTAAAGAACAATGGATCTTTTTGCGATGATATGAACTTATAAATTTATAATTGATTTGAATCTTGCATTCACCAACTATTTTCTTGCAGGGGATATGTATTTGCTGTCAGTGTTCACAGGGTTCAACTTCTTCTGCAAGTTCTTAGTGTAAAACGGTATAATACTTCACAACAACAACAGCAGAACAATTCGGTAATCGGTCAAGATGAATTAACTCAACCTGAAATAAGTGAAATATGTGACTACTTTAGCCGTCGTGTTGCATCTGAACCATACGATGCATCTCGTGTTGCGTCATTCATCACTCTTCTCACATTACCAATTTCCGTCTTAAGAGAATTCTTAAAACTAATAGCATGGAAGAAAAGTTTAGCTCAGGCCCAAGGCGGTGATATTCCGCCAACCCAACGATCACGAATCGAGTTATGTCTTGAAAATCATTCAGGATTATACACAGATGGAAATTCGGAGAACTCTTCAGCTTCCAAAAGTAACATC
The DNA here is from genome assembly GCA_018326385.1 of Flaveria bidentis. NCBI lineage: Eukaryota > Viridiplantae > Streptophyta > Magnoliopsida > Asterales > Asteraceae > Flaveria > Flaveria bidentis. The sequence continues at coordinate 18,873 of BJCM01072296.1, read as the reverse complement.
CACTACGACCGCCCTCACAATGCTGTTGACTTTGGGTTGACTGTTGTTCTTGATCCCGCACACATACCTAACATTAACGCTGCTGGTGGTGCAGCGTGGTTGCCATACTGTGTCTCCGTAAGGTTGAAATACTCGTTTGGCGAAAATCCTAGTGTGAGTTTTCTTGGAATGGAAGGTAGCCACGGTGGGCGGTCATGCTGGCTTCGGGTTGAGGATTGGGAACATTGTAAACAGCGGGTGATTCGGACTGTGGAGATGAACGGGTCCGCTATGAACGGGTCTGTGGGTGGAGACGTGAATCAAGGGAGGTTAAGAATAGTGGCGGATAACGTGCAAAGAACGCTACACATGTGTCTCCAAGGGCTGCGGACAGGCGGCGGCAGCGGTGGTGTTGCCGGAGTCAACACTGCTTGACTTGTGGTAGTATCTTATACATGAATATAGTGAGTTGAGGGTTGGTGGTTTGTATTAGTATCTGTGTTGGGGGATACATGTATTTTTAGAGTAAAAGCAAGCAGGCTAAAGTTTTCCCTTTGTATAGGAACTGCCCTAAATTTAACGTTTGTATAAACCTTTTGTCTTGTCTGCTGTTATGAACAATAACAAATAGTAGTTTCATTGCATCCATATGTTTTAAACGAGCCGAGCCTGATCTCGTTTGAACTTGAGTTGGGCTCCTTTAATTTAAAAGAGCTCAAGCTCAGCTAGCTTCGAGTTCAGTTCAGTTGGTAAGTAATTTCTCAAACTCAAAGGTATGTTAATTAGTTTGGTAAAATCCCACGTCTAAACACCTTTTTAGTTAACAACAAAACGGTCCATTTTTTTAGAACTAAAATAAACTGTAAAATGGTTTTAAATTTGAAAGCATAGATGTAGGTGGCACAAAGCTCTACATGTGCACGTTCATGTAATATTCGTTTATTAAGCTGTGTTAATTAAGTTGTGTGAATGGTGAAAATTTACATGATCGTGTTTATGTGTTTATCCGTAGGAAATTTGGTTTTACGTAGCAAATATGCTAATCCGTAACAATTTGATACTGATGTATTATTTCCTACTATCATAATTCAAAATTGACAGTTATAACTATCGTATAACTAGTTTTTTTTTAAGATGTAATGTTTATTATAAACTGTAGTGTTTCATCACGTATTTATAAAAGCCTTTGGTCAAATTTCGGTACATCTCTTATAATAAAAGTTTCATCTTGTTCTAGAAACTCTCCTAGAATAAGCTGATCATATTTTCGTGCGTACCAACAAAATAATTCAATCTAAAAATTTTACATGATTTTAAAGATATCCGGACATCACGAATTCTTAAACCTGCAATAACTTGTGATGGGTAACCCCTATCCCGGAAAATTAACCAACATCACAAAAATGAAAATAAACAAGTACCCGACCACGGGTGGTTCATAAGGCAAGACCAATACCAAATTTAAGAAAAGATATTTGACTAGAACTAGACCAGACCAGACTCTATAGATTCAATCAAGAGCCAAAGAAAAGAGATCCACGCGATTGTGTTAAACATTATATGCATAATTTTAACAACAAACCCCATTTTAAGGCCTCCTAAACCACTCCTAACCGAGTTTTGAACTCGGGTAGTTTCCAAAGAGTTCCCAGAGTACTAAAACCTACGGTAACATGTGTAAACACATTTAAAAAAAGAAAGTTCTCAGGGTTCTTTTACTAATTATAATTTATCATTTAATCTCCGTCCACTCTACATATAACTATTATTTTAATGGTGATATATAAACAAACTTTTTAACCATCTTCTCTCCTATCTCGCTATTTGTGATTAAATATATAATCCAGTTAGTGTATTATAACCCTCCTCTAGTTCCATCTATGTTTATAAGCTTAAACTTGATACAAGCTGCAGGTGCGAAAAAAGGATTTTGGCCCAAAACGGATCGGATCGAGTCAAAAAAAGTCAAAACCAAATTGACCCAAACCAGTTTGGATAAAAAACCAGTTTGTTAGGGGAAAAACAAGAATTTGATCCTCCAGAATCTATTCTTTGCATTCACAAGACCTTAAAAAATTATCAGATCATGGAATAATCCATCAAGTGTTTTCCACCCACAGAATATATTCAAATTGCTCAATCACCAACCATATGCAAAGAAAGTTTGTTCTTTGTATAGAAAGTTCTTGCCACTTTAAATATGCTTCATCCAGACCATTTAATTTGAAACCAACTCATTTGACTTTCAAAAGTCAAATACCAACTCTTTTGACTTTTGAGGGCTGAGGGTGAAGGGGGCATATAAAATTGATAGAAAGATTCATATAGCATAATATTTGTAATGTATCAAAATCCATTAAGAAACATTAAAGGACTAGACGATACAAATTAATATCGATGAATGCAAAACTGTATGGTACTAGCTACAACCTATAATAACAATGGGAACAAACTATATGCAAGTTGAAGCCTTTGTAGTGCGTTTATTCGTACCTAGGATTATAACAATGACGGTTACATCATCGTGATATTTTCTTCTCCTGCCCGCAGGGACACTCTTCAACTCCTCTGTACTAAAACCTGCAAGAATTATAATCTTTCATTAATGTATAAAAACTAACATGGCCCGTAAAGATCTTTACATCCCAACAATACATATTTCAGTCTTTTTGATATTTTTTGGTCAAAAGTATAGAACTTTACATGTCTTCTAGCCTACTTTGAATCCACCTGTTTGATTCTCTTTAGATGTCTTTCATAATTGATAAAATATATGAATTTACCTGCAGAACAAGCAGCTTTAAGTACAAGCTGCTCCAACAGATATTTTGCCGGATCCCCAAATGGTTTTATAGATATGTAGGAACGAACAAGCTTCACAGCCTCATCGTTTGTGAAGAAATCAAACAAACCATCACTCCCGAGTATTACAAAGTGATCAGAGGTTGAAATTTCATGCATATATAAGGATGGTTGTACAGAAACATATGGAGGACTTGAAAGATTACGAACCCGAAGAATACCCATCAAAGCATCGTTCAAAACTTTCTGCATAAAGTAATAATTAAAAAGGATAAAGAAAATGAATGACTTTAAGGCTGACTACGAGGGTGTTTGGACCAAAAAGGACATTTTTTGTGAAGATTAAAAAGATAACAATCAATAGCTAAAGCTTGTTTTACATTAACAATAAGTAGTTTTGTTGCAACAGGCTTTGAAACGATTATTTGACCCCTAAAGAGTTAGATAACCAAAATAGAATATTTATCCAAACATCAAAATTAGTTAGGTGACCCCTAATTAACTGATAATCAAAACCACAATTTGTTTATGCAAACATTAAAAACTGATCAGTACAATTTCAAGTCGTTATAGTCAGATAATCAGTGCCAAAACACGAATCCAAAGACCCCCTAAAGCCAATTACGTAACAAAAAAATCATTTACCTTTTTCAAATAACCAACTCCAAAAGCCCGTGTAACCTTCAACTTCCCTTTAACTTTTCCATGCACAATAGTCTTAGGATCGTCAGGGTGTTCACTAAGAAGTTGATTTCTTTCAACTTCATTATCAACCGTATGGCTATCAGTTAATTGCACTGCTTTCAATCCCTTAAACTCTTCAATCTTTGTTTTGTCATTATCTGTTGCTAAAACTGCTCTACTATCACCTAAATTCATTATATACAAATCCTTCCCTTGAATAAGTCCAACAAGAACACAAGATCCTACCGAAACTATATCTGGCCTATCCTCCATTTCTTGCTCAACCATGTGTAAGAAATCATTTTCAGCTTGATTAAGAGCACGCTGTAAGCTATCAAGAACTCGATTTTTAGGCCTAATTGTGTTACCATCTCCAAGAAAACAATCAAATTCAATGTCTAATGAATTCAGATTACACCTAATTGTTTCATAAAACGTGCCTGCTAGAAAATCAGCAGCATCTCGTCCATTAAATCCATCATAAATTGCACAAAAAAGCCAACCGTTTTCCTCAGAACAAACTGCCTGAACTCTATCTTCACCTGCAGCACCACCCGCCACTTGTACTTCAATTGCATTAAGAAAATCTTCATTTCTTGATGGTGCACTTAAGGGTTTTGATAAAAAGGAATCAAATTCAAGATTTTCAGGGGTAGATGGGCTGCAACTTAAATTGGACATGCTACTTGGGAAAGAAGATGATAATAAATCTAGTTTTGTGAATGATGGTGAAGAGGGTATTCTTCTAAATGATTTTGGAGAGTCTAATGATGGAAGTATTTCTGAGCTAATTAAACCATTGCAAATATTAGTGTTTGCTAATGTTGCATTAGCACTTATGGCAGCCCCTGAGAGGCAAGAAAATGAACTATTGTTTCTTACAAGCTTTTTTCCTGAAGGGATATCATATCCATCGGTTGTGCTACATTTATAGCCAAAACTTACCTCCAGTTCTTCACCGGGATCAAGAATTGACTTTTCGTGCATCATCTCGATCTGAAAAATTGGAAAGAAAAATAACAGATTAATTTCTTTAGTATATAGTGCTAAAGGCCTCAAGATTTACAATTCAATAACAAAACTCTACCAGAAAATACACATCTTATCAAAAGTCCCCCATTGAGACAGCCAATAGACCAAGGAACTAGAATGTTACAAGATATTCACATCAAAGACCAAATATATGTGTTTTTCAAAAGAGCTATAAGTGACTATTCACCACAAGTCTAGGCAAGATTTATGTAATTCACTCTATATTTAACTTTCTTAAGATTAAGGCATCGAACGATGGTGGTATGCTTTTTCTGATGATACCACGATAACTACAGCATTTGACTTCACTCACGTATAGATAGGCATATCTAGAATACCCTTTTAATACTACAATCATAAATAAACAAGTTCCAGATTACCGTAAATCTTGTGGACCAAAATCAATATCATAATGACTGTTAATGTTTATTACATTATATATTCAGAAGAAAAAGACTAAGAGATGGAAACTTACAAGGGTTATAAAATTGTTAACAACCCCAAATTGAGTTTAGTTATTTAATGACAATGCAGCCATCAGCAAACATATAAATCAAATAGAAAACACAAAAAAATATTTATAAGAAATCATAGACATATAAGGGTCAAGATTTGTGAAAGCCAAATAGGTTTAAAGAATCATAAACCAAGAAAAAAAAAACCTAAGAATAAGTCAAAATTAATATATAATAACACAATGCAGCAATCAGAATCCAAATAATTACAAAATTATTAAATAAAACTATGCAATAACAAGATCCATCAGTAATCAACCGTAATCAAACACCCTAAACAGGCTCAACAGTCATACACAGATCAAAGCAAGATTAAAAATAATACATTTATCAACAAAAACTACTACAATTACAAAATATGTGAGTGATTAGAGCCTCAAGAACAGTGTAATCCAAAAGGGTTTGATCGAATTCATAATTCATCAACAAAACAAGAAACCTCAAATCAAAAGAACATATATTAACAAAGACCCATCACAAGAAACACAATAATGATCAAGAAACTGAATCTTGAACATACCTCTCCAACAAATCCCAAAGAATCGAGCAACAGAAAGAAGATGAATTGATCCAAAACCTCAAGATTACAACAGAAAACGAAAGAGTTGAGTGAAAGATTGGGGTTTTAAACAGAGTTTTAAAAGGAATCAAAGATCGGATGGTGTAGAATCGATTGTTAAAAATAGAATACAAGAGTAAAAGAGTATGAAATGGCGGGGTGAAGATGAAAGGATCAACACTCAAGTGTGTATGTGGGATTCAAGAAAATCGGTGAAATTCGTTAAAAACCACCCAAATAAAGGCGAATAGGTCCCACTGAGGTCCCACTTGTTCAAGAGTTTTCATCTCTTGTGACTGCCAAGAGGCAAACACCTTCTCAATTTGTTATAAAGATTTCTTGATATAAATATTGAATGGGATCACATCTATCTACAGTGGGTTTTTGTTGGTTTGTAAGTGTGACTAACATATTGAATCACTATTTGGATGTTTGTGTGATAAAAGATTATGTAGTGGCACGTATATCAAGGTTTATATCGGGTTCGAGGTTATAATGAATATTAAATATAGATAATTTAAGGTTTATATCTGGACATCATCGACATGTCATAACATCATATGATAGGGCGAAAATGGGTATACGGACTGTAATGTATGACAGAATGATAATGGTCATATAAGGGGTATGCGAGGGCAAAATCATGACTCGTGTGATGACTATGACAAACAAATGCATTGATGACGTAGCCCTTAATGATATGTTTGACCGATAAAACGATAATTGATGTCACTAAAAACACAAATGATCTGTATGATATAATACAACTTGTATGATGTCATGGGTACAATTATTGTGGCCTTGCTATAGTAAATATATGATTGTAAATGTGAAGAAATCCCTAAATTTGATTTGAATTTAATAATATGTAATTGTGCTAACACAAATCAATTTTTTTTAATCTTATATAACCTTACATACGGTTATTCTTCTAAACTATCATGTCACTTACCATGTTTTACTGTCTTGGTTTATATATTTTATTTGTTTAGATAGGTATTAATGCGATAAAACATGAATTAATATTTTTCATTGAATCCATGTTCACATGTTTGATTTGTGAACTATCACATCTTGCCTAAGAGAAAAATGCTTTTGTATCTAAATACAATCTTTTCTCATGAAAAAAGATTCTTAAAAGTATAGGGCATTAAAAGTATATTTTTAAAAATTGTAGTAAAGCAAAAAGGTGTTTAGCTTATGTCGATAACTACAAAATGACTAATATCCAAAATACAAAAATTAATGAAAATAAATATATATTTACCGTTATACCTTAATAATCGGGTCAAAAGCTTGTCTATATAGTCATAAAATAATTGACTTTCATGTAACATATTTTTTCTATAATAACAACTTGGACTAACATGATACATGACACTATATCTTGTATAGAACTATAGATCACATATACATTGGTACACAAGCCAAAGAAGCCCATACCTTATGACTAATATACATGAAATTATTTCTAACATGACCAGAAATGTACAGCACGAAAAAGAAAACTTGCTCACCATGTCGTTTTCAATTTTACTTAAACTAGTACTTCTCAAATCTAATAAATTTAACATTAAATAAAGGGTCACAATCTTGTGAGAATGTCAATCTTTTAGATGTCAAAACGGATGGAGAAAAGATGAAAGAAAATAAGAAAGATAACGTTTAATCGAAAGTCAATATCAACTTGATGCTTATGGATTTATAATGCCCATGGGGACATTCCATATGCCCCCATCTTTTCTAGAGCTTATAGTTTCATACACACAACGCGGTGGTTTGCTTGGTATCCAATGCTTCTAAGCAGAGAATAAAGATTGATTAAACCGGACACCGATAGTAGTTCTAAACAATGTAAAAGGCGTATAGCCGTATACAATCGACTATCTGTGAGTATCAATTTGGGAGTAATCAGTTCATGATCCTATCAACTTCTTTTGTTAGGGATCTTTACTACTTACAACCAACAAAAAAGGGCATAATAAATAAACCATGCAAGATATTATACTGAATGTAGAGGATTTTCCTTTCTTAAACCAATGTTTTAATATACTTTTGCAGGCCCCTTCTCTGCCTTCAACACAAAGGCAACTTATGGTATAAAGATGACTCAATATCCAATAGTGTAATATACTTTTGTAACTCCCTTCTTTGTCCTCATTTGAGTAACCTGAACAAACAAACGAACGAACCAATCAAATCTCATGAAGAACGAACCAATCAAATCTCATGAAGATGATATACGAGCATGCATAAATATGATTCTTTACCAAAACAAGAAAATAAATATTATCAACGGTGTGTAAATCACAATTCAGAGAGAAATATTTACTCCTAAAAAAGTATATTCATTTTGTTGCAAACATCTAAAATGATTGTCTGGTTACATTTAATTAAAATCTTATCAGTTGTTTCAAGTACCTTAATATTGACAATATCTGAAATGTTGGAAACATGTGTACCACCACAAGGGCATCCTGGAAAATCGCCCAACTTCACAATACGAGGAGTGCTTCCCTGCATAGTTGCCACTTCGTCTTAATAAGAACCATGTTACATTTAAAGTCATGAGACTGCTCGAAAGATGTAATGTTATAGCAAATTTGCAACACGCAAGTACAGGGAAAATTAAAATTTGGTATAATTCTGAAAACGGAAAGATTGTGCTTATTTCATGTTAGATGGTTTATGAGTGTGAGAATTCAAAGAGTTAGTTTATTTTACCTGAAAAGTCAAATGTAAGATTTTACCTCCTGAACAATTGTCATATTATTTAAAGATTTAGATTATTATTGTGATAATACTATTTTTGCAAAATAAGGCATTATTTATATATAAAAATTGAAAAAAGACACCACGTGTTTGTAGGTCAACCCATGTTGCCCGGCCTCGCACATGGGTATATCTAGGTTAAAGGCTAAGGGTCTGTGAACACACCTTCAACTTACAAATTATTTTTAAAGAGTATATATGTGATATTTATATGAACACACCTTAGTCATGGGCTTGGACACGCCTTGGTTATGGACATGGAAAAAAGAAAAGCCTAACTTCACTAATCACAACTACAGTTTTTTCATCTAGCTAATTTAGTTTAATTTCTGAATTTGTACATTACTCATTACTCATTGGTCTAGTTTTATTTTTCAATTAGTGTTGTTGATTAGTTTAGTTAAACTTTCGGTTTTAAGATCTTCAATGTGTCACCTTACATAAATCCTAAAAGCCCAGTTAAAAATTTCTACCTACGGTCTGGTGAGTTTACATGTGTAAAACAGATCTTGGGCAAAACTTTTGCTTTTAGAATTGCACGCACACAGTCACTCACACTCGTGTGCATACATACATGCATATTATAAGATTTAAGGTGTAATTAAACCCTTCCGTTTAGAGTAGAATGACAATTATTCATGAATAAATCCAGAGTTCCAGACTAGAAAGAATTGATAAAGCCTGGTCATTTCAATAAAACAATTTGAATTAAAAAATTGTTTTTATAAGTTTTTTTCTCTTTTAAACGGAAAATGTACCCATGTGAATGATCTGTTTATTGTCGCCTCAACTATGTTGGACACACATGGTTAAATCCTAGATTCACCACTGCCTCTACACATTACCTTATGAATGTAATCTGGAAGGGAACCACCACAGAGCATAGAGGCTTCTTCATATGAATATACAGCAACAGAAACCTGAAACTCTCAAAAAAGACATATTATAAATCTGTTTGTGCAAAAGTTGATAAATAATAATTAATAGTATAAACATACCTTCATTCCTGTGGATATCAAATTGTTTGCTTCTAACTCTAACTCCTGCTGCTTACTCTGCAGTTCAGCCTGAGGAACACTTCCCTTATATTCAACCCATGGCCTAGAAAGAGAAACGATTTCTTAGGCAGCATTAGAAATTTGTCAAAATATTACTTGAGGTTCACTATAAGTTCGTGTAGTTGAGAATGATCAAGTTGCATGATAAAGAATCTACTTTCCACAAGTTTGCATTGAACACTTGCAAATTACAATGTCTACAAATATTTAAAAATTTAAAAACAAGACCATAAACAAAATTTGTTCATGGTAAATGTTTATGATAACATCAAATATTGCTTAATCATATTAGACCTCAAATAAAAACACATTATAAAAGAGAAGAAAAATGATAACGATGTGTAGTGTGTTTAATCGTTTTCATACCCATCAGGGAAATGATAGGCTTTGCCTGGCGTCAAATGGCTTAATCCCACTTTTGGGAGACACACGTCCAATAAATGTCCAGCAGAGTGTAACCTGAAATATAAGAGTTCTTTTGATTAATAGTCTTTGGAAACATATACCCACGAGCATTGTGGTAAGTACACTATGCATAGTTAGGTGGTTAAGTGACATTCTACTACATAAGAAAGAATTAGGTGGACAAATTTAGCAGTTCATTTCACTACATAAACCGAATATGATTAACAAAATATTAACAGAGAGATTTTAGAATAACTAACACAAAGATAAACAGAATATGCTAAACAAAATATCAACTTATGGTGCCAATAAATAACATAAGTTACCAACCACTCCCTGTACTTATACACAATTTACTGAAGCTTAAGCTGGATATCACAAGTTCATATCTAAAATCATTTACACTACCTTGCATCACAAATGTTAGGATCAAACTGGTACGAAACACACGAATAAAAAACAATCAACAATAAACAGAGACACAAGAGATTTATAGAGGTTCGGTCGCAGTGTGCAACCTACGTCATCTTGGGGCAACTAGGGTTTTTCTTTTTATTGAGTGATAAAGATTACAAGTACAATGAGAAGTATATATAGACTACAATTAGAGTTAATCCCTTTAATTAATAATCTAACTAAACTGGGCCTAATTAGAACTTGGGTTGGCCGAGCCCAACTGCTCCAAATTAATTCACCTGAAGTCTACACCCAACAACAAAGTTATTCGAGCTAGCAATAAGTAACAATTTTAAATATCAAAAATCTCCACTACTAATCTTCTCATCTATAGATAAAAGAGGTATCACTTGACTTTACAGTAAGAAAACTAATATCCAGCTTCAAAATCTCTCTAGTTCATCTCTTAAAGTTCTTACTTATTAAACTTCAAAAGCATAGTTCACGTAGAATAATTCATGATCAAAAAACCTGATATTAATTAACAAACAAACAGATTTTACCTCGAGTTAAGCTTCCGCTTTGATTCATCAACCGATAGAGCAACTTCAACGCCACCCTCAAGATCCTCAGCAGTCTTCTCAAAAACACCATAATGATAGACCTAATTGATGCACTAAGCCAGGATCAGCAATCAGCTTGGTTTATTTATAAAAAGCATGAAACGCATAAGGTGATAGGGTCCTGAGCTGAGGCGCAAAGCACAACACGCAAAAGCGCATTACTTTCCATACACGAGGCGCAAAGCGCATCGCTTTTCGTACACGAGGCGCAATGTATTTATACTGATTCTTTTTTATTTCCCATAAGTGCCTATCATCTCATACTCAAAATTAAGCTGTAAATAAGCTCTAGATATAAATTTATACATAAATAACCTATATACACAACCTAATAAGCTATATGTGATGTACCAAACTCTCCCAGTCTCCCATGTATATGAGGCGCCTTGTACCAGTGCCTCAAGTGCACTTTTTTATACACGATGCGCCTCGACTGCTCAAAACTTCACACCTTTGCGCCTCAGGGAATCCGATAAGAGAGAACAAAACTCAAGTGATTGAAATGGTAAATCTGCAAACAGATACATACAACACCATTTCTAGATCGAACATCTTGAACAACGAATTTGAAGCTAGAAGACGACACATCGGTTATAAAACCCGTGTCGGAAGGCTGACCACCGCCTTGAGGATGAAAAACGGTGGAATCCAATACCAACGCATGTCTGCCATCATCACCCTATCTTACACACAACAAAATTTGAAACATTGTTCAACAATTCGTTCGTAATCACACGTATATGAAGAATAGAGCATATGCACAAACAGTGTTTCTACAAAATTAGGGTTTTTTAGGATGAAATTCGAAAATTAGAAGTGAGATTAGAGAACTAACAATAAATGAAGAGATGAGGGTAGCAGTGGATTGAAGTTTGAACATGTCGTCATGGTATAAGAGGATTGTTGGAGTTGCAGGAGGTTGATGATGATGATCCATTATGCCAATGGTATAAACTTTTCACCAACAAAAACACACCAAATTGAATGTTTGATTTGTGTGTTTTTTTTCGATTTCAACTAACGAAGTTTGTTAAGTATTTACCTTTTCGTTAACCTCGCTTGTCTTTAGCCTATATATATGATCATTGGTTCGTATCGTATGATATTAAATAAGAAGTTGACATGTGTTACGGTTTAATCGAAGTTGAATAATGGGTCACACAGCTAGCTCATAGTCGGGCTCTCACGGCTAAACTGTAGCCAACATTTCATACTTAGGTTTTGATAAAGTTTGATACATCTGTTATATCTACTTGTTTACTTTCACGTGGTGACCAACCAATTATTAGGTTGGTTAGTCGGTAATAAGGTATTTAGCATTTTATTATTGGTTGAAGATGAATAAAATTATATTGAAAATCAATAACTTATTTTGTTAAAAAATGAGTTAGTCGTATGTTTACTTTTGGATAAAAATTAACACGAAACTCAGAAGCGGATGATTAGAGTAGATGACAGCAACTAACCAATATTTGGAGTCACGTGAAAGGATAGAATGAAGAGGGAGGTGGGATACAATAATATTAAGGTCCTAACTTCATTTGAAATAACAATATCCTCATGTTGTGTTATATATTATTATTACATATTTATTTGAAACGAAATCTGATCAGATGCAACTCCTAATAACGACAAAAATAAAACAATAAGCGCTACATAATACATTGTTTCTAATTTTACTGTCTCTAATCTTGTATGCACCAAAATAGTTGACATTTTCATGTGGGAATATAACAAACAAACCCGATTAAGAGAGTATTAAAAGCCATAAAAGGTATTTTTAAAAGTTGTCAAATATGAATCACATTATTGTAAATCATGGTTTTCTAACTATACATTATTCATAAATTTATGGTTTTCTAACTATACATTATTCATATCACAACCTTAATGTTGGTGTTAATTGCATATGAGTTGTTTTTAAATCATATTTCAACTAATAACCCAACCCAACGGCTTTATGTCGGTTGGACACAATCGGACTGTTCAACATTCAACTTAGGGGCTGTTTGACAACTTCTGAATGATTAAGTGCTGAATCAATAAGAAGTCTGGATCATTAAGTGCTGGATCATTAAGATGTCTGAACCATTAAGAGCTAGTATATAATTTAACTATTCAAAGACAAATGTCTGACCAATTTAGATAATATGTCTTAACCATTCAGCATTAGACCTCTTAACCATTCAATATCAGTATGATGTTTAACCATTCAGAGGTAAATCTCTTAACCATTCAGACATGTGCTCGTGAAACAAACAATTTGAACCATTAAGTGCTGAACCATTCAGACATCTGAACCATTAAGAGGTTGATTAAGAGGCTGCCAAACAACCCCTTAGTCTCCGATCTCCATACATTATCGTGAGGCGATAATAGCGACAAGTTGTTTAATTCATCTCCCCAACATTGTCTACTTTCATTAACTCCCACACTTCTAACTTAATATAAAATATGTCAAAGACTCGTAAGTTTAAAAATAATTATCCTCTTAAATGATATATGCTACATGATATCCTAAAAATAGATATTTTAAATGCTAAACATCTCTTGTTAATAACATTCCTCGGGTTTTCTAATTCTCGAGATCTTCTAAGACAAACTGCAACGCTGAATGATGTCTTTTCTAAGAACAGTTTCAGTCAACATGCCACATAAGTTTTCCACTAACTTTCATTCATCCTTTCCATAATCAACTTTTACACCAAACACAATCTTTTCGACAATCAACCTTTACCCCATACACCATCCTTCCCATAAACAACCATAAAAACCAAACAACACACGTTTTACTCATGTGGCCCTCACAAAATCCGTCCATGGGGCACCCTTGGTGAGGGGCGGGTGAAGGATGGACGAGGCTGCAAAACGCAGCCTTTTCAAAGGGCGGCACATGCGGGACTAAAGGCAGGGTTATGAACAATCTGTTGGGTTTCTTACAAGTTTATCAAAAGTTACAAACCCAAGAATAAAGATCAAATACATGTGAAAAGAAATGCTATCAAACAAAATCAATCATAGGGTGTTCATAGAATAATATATTTTTAAAAACAACAAGATGTGAGATGGATAATAGATGGATGAAGATGATGTTCTTAAATGGAAGCCTTCAAATAAGAAGACCTCAAGCAAGTATACCCACAAACTCTTGCAAAACACCGAACTTGTTAGGATGTTTATCACCAAAATCTTCTTTTAATATCTTATTCTTCTTAGATCCGAAAAATTGAGAGAGAAAACAACAGAGAAACCTACAATTTGTGTGTAAGAGAGAGTGTGGTTAGAGTGGAGTGTGAATGTGTTAAAGTCTTGTATTGAAACAAGTCAAAAGAATCCCAAGACAACACCAAAAAAGAGCAACCAAAATTTGAAGGGTTTCCCACCAAATTTCATAAAATTTTCACACTTTTTAAACTCGTAAGTTTATAAAATTAAACATCTTTAATTTTATAACTTGAACACACTTTTATTTGTTATTATTTAACATATTCAAATGATAATACAAATACTTTCTCATGAATAACTTATCCATATAATTTATTCTATTTCAAATGCAATAATTTAAAAAACTCATTTTCTAAATTGGTGTCAATATTTATTTGTTTGATCATATCAATAAATGAATATTTATTGGTGTTTGTTTAGCTTGTTATTTGGTATAACCCGACTTGGATCATAACGTACTAACCACATCAATCTTGTATGTGTCTTGGGCATATTAGATCTAACACAATCATTGTTGAAGGTCGTGTCAATGACACACCTAATGCAAAAACCGAATGTTTTGATGCGTTAAAACAATAATAACTACGAGGCTTAATAAGTTAATTATTTGGACACAAAAGCTAAATGTGATGATAGAATTACTAATGCATACAAACGTGTTCAATATTAATTTTATGTAAAGGATCTTTAAAAGCACATAACCAATACTTACACGTATCATTTAATAATATAACTGGGATAGAGAAAGCTAAACGGTTATATGACTATGCAATTACCTTGTACATCATAGTTTCAATGTTTATAACTATTTATATGATTCCTACAACTCTTTATTTTAATTAGTTTTATATTAAATTAGGCGGTTGTATGTTCTGAAACTAAATAAAAATGTATGTCTAAGTTTTGAATAAAATAAATCATTAAACTGTTTCAAATTATTGGAATATACGGTCGAATTGTTAAATGGTATAGTTTAAACAGTTTCATTAATATTTAGGTGTTAACAACTGATTATAATATCTTTTTATCAATGTGAATCAATCAATTGTTTCCGCGTTTTGATTTAAAGCATTTGATTGAAAATAGGTGTATTTCTTTTCCTTTTATATATATGAAAATGGGTCCACAAACACATTGATTTTGGAAAAGGAATATTAAACTATTCTTGAAAGGGTTTAAGCATCTAAAGATTATTCTCTTAAAATTTTAATACTTTTTGCATCCGTCAATATTTCTAAAAACATTTATGATAAAATGATAACGCGACTGTTAATATATTTATAAATTTTGTATTCCAGTTTTTCTATATAATATCTTAAAAAATCAAATTTATAAAATCATGAGGTTGACAATTTCCGACCTGTTTATAACATAATTAAACATGTTTAATATAAAATATTTTATTATTTTTAATTTTTTTGAAAATAATTAAAATCAGAATGCTAAACTTTATTATTTCACATTCTTGGTTCGTAAAAATAATAAAAAATATATAGTCATAATATATAAGTAGTTAAACAAATTTTTTGCATGTTTACTACATAACTTCTGCGTGTCATCTATAAACTGTTAAACACGATAAGACCTGTTTTATTAAAACTAGTAAATTACATATCTTGAACATGTTAATAATTTAATTTGAACAGTAAAATTGGCCGATAAAAGATTATATAACTATAGTTGTATTTCAAATGCATAATTCAGCATAAGCTAGTATTATTTATTAATTATATGAAAAAATAAACTGAAAGAATAATGGTATTAAAATAATAAAAAAGGACAAAAAAACAGAAAAAACAGCTCAAAGTTAGTGGGCAAGCATCACTCATTTATCATCAAACATATGCAAAGGTCAAATTGGTAAACGGCACCTAATGTCGTGGCATTTTGGTAGATATCTAGAACTTCGATGGCAAATGCGCATGATGATGTTATGTCATGCGATTATTTACGTTTTCGCACTTGGACTTTGTTTAATGAATA
Source organism: Flaveria bidentis (assembly GCA_018326385.1). NCBI lineage: Eukaryota > Viridiplantae > Streptophyta > Magnoliopsida > Asterales > Asteraceae > Flaveria > Flaveria bidentis. Next base: position 2,840 of record BJCM01072296.1, on the reverse strand, counting down.
TTTAGTCCTTTACAAGGGTAAGAAACCTTTAACATGTGAATGAGGATCGGATTATGTGGGGATCATTATGAACGAGTACATTATAAAAGGGGTTATAAATTACTTTATGGATGCTATCTTGTTTTTTCTTTATTGGAGATCTAGTCATCAAAGTTGTACAAATGCGCGCATTTTATGACATAACGGCAATCACACAATCAATGTCCCAATTCAACTAATGTTCAAAGACTAGAGAAAACTTATGTTAATATACCATAAATCATGTTACTTTTTAAATTAAATTTATTAGAGTTAGCTTTTGTTATTTTTTTATCAGTTATTTATTAATTTTTTTCTTATTATTATGGGTTTATTTAATTTAAAACATACTTTGTTACACATTCTATAAAATATCCTTAAATCAAATCACATCCCAACGTCTATAAAATCTATAAAAAGAATTCATTAGAAATGAACTTATACAAACATGCATAAAAAATTTATATTAACAATACGTTGTCAGATTTAAGAAACAAACCTGGAGACCCCATCAAATCTAACTTACCAACCGTACACATCAAACCATGCTTATTAAATTTCTCACGAGTTTTATCACTTAAAAAATATACAATCATACCAAAACATATTATACCAATAAACACAACATACGCAGCTTAATAAAAAGTTACAAAATGCTTCCATTTACATTCTCATACCACAAACTCTCAATCAAAAACACACAAAGCTCCCAAACTGATGTCTGTAAATAAATACTCCATACACAATACATTCAAGAAAACTTAAAAGAACTCATAATCCATTATAGTTCAACTTAAGGGTGTAAAATAACACACACACAAAACTCAAAGGACTAAACATACACACTCCCACCTTCCCACAATACGCTCCCCTTTAAAACCTCCATTTACGCCTCCATTATCACTCACCTGCAACCTCTTCATCTCAATTTCAAACAAAGAGAGAGAAACAATAACAATAATCAATCAACAAATCAACAGATCGATCTACAGAAGTGAAACACCACTGCAAAAATGTCGAAATCCCTAAGTCTCCTCACGATCTGTGCTGTAATCCTCACAATCCACACCATCACCACCGCATCTCCAGCCGCCGCCGCTTCTACCGCCGGAGACCACCGTCTCAGCTGGATTCCGGCCACCGTCGCCGCCGGCTGCCGCGGATCTACGGCGGAGTGCCTCGCTGAAGGCGGAGATCTGGATATCGACGATATGGAGCTATCGATGGACAGTGAAACCAACCGGCGCATTTTAGCGTCCAGCCGTAGGTACATCAGCTACGGTGCGTTGAGTAGAAACAACGTCCCGTGCTCGAGGCGCGGGGCGTCGTACTACAACTGCCGCTCCGGGGGCCAGGCTAACCCCTACTCCCGAGGCTGCAGTGCTATCACGCGCTGTCGTCGTTAAACGATAACAACGCGTGTTATTGTTCCTGTTATTATTTTATTTATTATTATTATAAGACGATGTTTTGTGAAGTGACTAATTCATATTAGTTTGATATTTGATGATGATGATTATCATTTATCAATTTATATAAACTGTTTATTACTATAATTATTATTGTTATTATACATTCATACAATTTGGATCGGTGATGAGAATAAACTTTGGGTGTAATTTTGAATGGATGTGGTCATGTATACTGATTTTGTGTGTAATTCGAATGTTCAATTTCGTATATGTTGTGTTTGTTTGAGATTTCGATTTGGTTTGTACATCGTGCATTAGAGATTGTACGTTGGTTGTCTTTTTGACTTTTTGCCTTTGGTGAGTTGATTTGAGCCGCAATTATCGGTTCAAGATTCCGGAGGGTGTGTGGGGTTGTACAGCGTGTAGTGAGTGTTGTACGTTGTGGGTTGGCTTCTTTTTTTGTTTGTGTGAATTGATTAAGATCGAGTCATTGAAGACTCAAAGAACTTGCCTTTGTAAGGTGTTAGGGTTAAGATGGGCGTGTTAATTGTACTTTGGTTTAGGATCTTCGGACACCATTGACACCTGTACGAGTCGTGTGGGTTTGATTCGTATAGGTGTCAGTGTCAGATGTTGTTAGGTCGCGTGTAGCTATACAAGTCATACATGGGTGGAAAGGGTACTCATGTCATAAACCCTCGTTACAACATGAAACACACCAATTACAACTTGTTTTTTTCAAATCATGTCATACTACACCACATATCACACCCCAACGGCTAGTTAACGATCATTTTTATTTGGGTGAGCCACGGCAAGCTCTCACAAGGAGATTACGTTATATGGCATGTTAGAATGATCAGCGACGGTGTTGGGGGCCACGCTAAGGTTCTATGCGATTCATATGCCCCTATACAAGAATTATACGAAACATAAAAAGATTTGATTGATGTGATAGGGACATAACTAAGATTAGCTTATACGACTCATATAAAACTATACATGTTCAATAGTGGGGATGTAAACGATTCAACCCGACTCGCAAGCTACTCGGGATCGACTCGAAAAAAAACTCGAAACAAGCCGAGCTTAAACGAGCTCAAGTTGTGGCTTGTTTATTAAATGAGCTCAAGCCCAAGCTTTAAATATCAAGTTTGAGCTGGCTCGCGAGACTAAGTGAGCTTTTTGTTTGTATAAATAACTAGGTTAAAGCTCATGTATTACATGGGTGGAAAAAGTAAAACATATTAAAATCATTAGTTTTATAAATATTTTACTATTCTAGATGTTATAAGTTTTTTATGAAATAAAAATCTAATTAATATTTGAAAATTATAACAAATAATGAAATTGAAAATTATTACGCTATCTTTAAAGATAAAACATAGTTGAAATCATATAATTTTGTAT
>BJCM01072293.1:0-28916 GCA_018326385.1 Flaveria bidentis | reverse complement strand
TATATAAATACACACATTTTAGAATGTAATTTTAATAAAAAAAAGTTCAGTTTTATATATAAATATACATATTTCGCCGGATTTTCTAAGTTTTTCCCGGAATTTTTGAAAGTCGCTGGAATCCCGCCGGAACTCGCCGGAACCCTACCGGAAAGTCGCCGGAATCACTGATTTTTGGCCGATTAAGACCGCCTAGGTCCGATTTGGTCCGATTTTGACCAATTTTGACCGATTACCGATTAGGGGCTCCGATTATGTGAAATCGCCAAGGTGAAAGTACGATTGGCGATTAGTCGCCGACTAATGGCGCCTAGAGCCGATTTTTGCAACACTGGACAACCCAACTGATTTATATAAACATTCACACATGTGAAAATAAAATAACATGTATAAGAAACTATCATATTCTAACATAATTATAAAAAGTAGCACTTCTACAGACATTAATAAATATGTTGAGTGAACTGTACCTTTATCTACTCGACATTCCAGTCTCCTTCCCACGGCAGGGTTCGTGGCAAAACAGTCAGATTAGGTCGGACAGGTTCCCCCTTGTTCTCAAAATATGGTGTTTTTCTTTATTAAGTAGGTACACGACCTTGTTACCCAATGTAAGGCCACATCTAACTATAGAAAGATGGAAGATTACTAATTTATTTTTGAATGATGATGCCATTATCTTAATTTTGACAATAATTATATAAATAAGCAAACTAAGAACTATAAGCACAAACTCCCTCCGCATTACTAGTTTATTTATGAATGATTAGCCCAATATCTTAATTTTGAAAATAATCATAGAAGTAAGCAAATTAAGAACTATAATCACAAACTTCATCCATTTAGAGGATGATTTGATGTTCATTTAAATTATGTATTGATATTTTATGTTGTAATAATCATTTAGGAGTGATTAGGGAAACATGAATGTTATTTATGGTCATAACAATACTAGTCAGCTACAAGAATCACTTTAAAATCTAAAAATGTAGCACAAAATAGAAACACATATAGATGAAGAGGCAAAAGCATACTTGCTGATTTGTATAACAAATGCTTCTTGCAATGAAGGACGACATAAATCCATTATTTGAATATTAGCAAAATCATAAATAATGTAAAAACTAACCTCGTGGTTGTCAAGAAAAGGTATAATGGATGCATAAACACTAAAATTGGTGATGGATAGATTTCACAATGGGTATAACTATCAAATAAGTCTCCTCTGCATTTAGACTTGCATTTAAAGAGCCTACATCCAACAAAAAAACTACATTAAATGTGATCAAAAAAATACTTAAATAATGATCCAAATAGGAAGTTATGAAAAGGAAGGTATGTTTTGGCCTTTGGGTGACATGTTTACTTTTTCGCTATATTTTAAAATTTGACCCGTTTGACTGCATTGCAACCCAGATTGACCTGCTCCAGACTGCAACAATGATAATCGGTATAATCTTGAAGTTCTTTCAAATGACTATCTCGCACAAGTCCAACTTCCATGTTCACATCAACCTGACAGAAAAGTTCATATCAAAAGATTTGACGTGGACCAAAATATGCATAAATATTTATGCAAATATGATGACATTATATATACTTAATTATTAATACTCACTATTCTTCATAACCTTCTCAAGGTTATAACCACCATGTCCGGACCACGATGTTATCCCACCCACACACTGTTGACAGATTTTTGTTGCTTCCATGGTTACACTGCGAGACATTTCTAAAGATAGCAGTAAAAGTGTACCAAAAGAAATAATAAAAAAAGATGATGTTTACCTTGAAATATTTTGCACCTCATTCAATTAAAAGTTCAAGAGCTGTGAATGCGGCTGATTCACCAGTTCTACAAGCCACCAAGGCAAGGATTTTCACCAGGCTACATGCCTATTACCGAAAGAAATAATAAAAGAGATGTGAGCAGAAGGATACAACTGAAAGTTATGCAGTAGAATTTTGCTTACCTTTCTATAGGACACATCATTCCCCATTGTAAGATGTGAGTTTTGGTGCATGTGTCTTGGTTTTGCAAGTTTTCCTTTCACAGTATAAAAAATGAATTAAAAAACCAGTTAAATCTCATAAAAAAATCAAAAAAATAACATTAAAAACCATAAATTTACCTTCATGTTCAGAAACCAGAGGAACCATGATAATCTAAAAAATTAAACTGTAAAACAATTATACTATTAATGAAAGCAGTAAAGTCATAACTACCATTCATTTTACTGTTTTCCAACCCAAATAGACCCGTTTTCATGCTTCAAAAAGCCCTCCTCTACTTACACTATTGGAACTCATTGTTATGTCTTCCATTTGCCACAAGATGATCATGTCATCCACCATCTTCCTGTGAAAAGATAGACAAACAACAAGAAGCTATAGTTTAGAGGGAGTTAAATGTCCGTGAAACTAGAGAATAGTGGATGTGCTTCTTTGTTATTAAACATATTTGCTCTAACACATGAATAGTGGACAACTGCAATAGTGCAACAACGATCATCAGTATAATCTTGAAGTTCTTACAAATGACTATCTCCACAACTCAAACTTTCGTCTTTTCACATCAACCTGACAGAAAAGTTTATATCAAAAGATTTGACGTTGACCAAAATATGCATAAATCTTTATGCAAATATGATGACATTATAAATACGAACTTATAAATATGTTATGAAAAACACCAATTGATCAACCAACGATTGAATGAATCTTATTACGAAATCACAAACAAACATGAACAATCAAATCGAGTTACAACAGAATTCGGAAGAATTCAAATTACAGAAAGAAAATACGCTCTGCTCTATACGCTCTGTTCTGTTACTGTTTTTGTTCCTCCCTAACTACCGATTGCCTCCATATATATAGAGATTTCTCGCCTTCAGCAGTTTAGAGTTTTTTCCCTTCAGTAGTTTTATAAAACTACCTCTTCAGTAGTTTTATAAACTACCTCTTCAGTAGTTTTATAAACTACTTCTTCAGTAGTTTTATAAACTACTTCTTCAGTAGTTTATGAACTACTTCTTCAGCACTTTATAAACTTCTTCTTCAGTTGTTTATAAAATGCTCCTTAATTATCAAACAATGTCACAGTTAGTCCCTCTAGTTTAACCATGACTTTATTTAACAAAATACTCACATCGAGAAACCAGAGGGATCATGAGAATTCTACAAAATAAAATAATAATAATAATAAATAAATAAATAACAATCTGTCAACGTTTAACTACAAGAAACAATAGTAAAGTTATGCCTACCTTCCTGTTTGACTGTTTTCCAACCCAAATAATAAATTTACCGTTTTCATGCTTCAGACTACCCTCTGCTTACACTAATGGGCAAAGATTAGAAATCGTTGCTTTCTCTTCCTTTTGCCAGAAGATGATCCTGTGACACCAACAACAACAACAACTTATTAGTTTGTTTAAAAGTGAGTTAAATTTATTGTCTGAAAACCGGGGAATGTAGTATTGAGAAACAATTTAACACAAAATCACGAATAATCTTATCGAACAAAAATCAGGAATGGGTAACTTAAACCAAAAATCGAATGAAACGACAGGCGCTTTTGTAAGCAATTAGTATTAGATAGAGATATAGTAGATATCTTCCATAGTTAGTTGAGATCTTTTGTAAATATTAATGTATATCTTTTACATATTTATAGATCTTGTATCTCCCTATATAAAGGGTATTTCGGATGAATAATAGACACACAGAAACATATTCAATATCGTATGCGTTTATGGTATCAGAGCTATAAACTGTAAACGATATTTTTTCTTTTTTTCCGATCCAACCCTAACCCACCATGACCGACGGCGACAAAGGTCCCAAACCGGCTTCCCCTTCCGGCAAGGATCAGGCTACGGCCTCTTCAAACAATGATCAGGCTACGGCCTCTTCCAAGCTGTTGCACCTTGTTTATACAGTGACGAATATTCAACACAAAGTTCGGGTTCTCGACGGAATAAAGGTAACATACTCTGCATGGGTTAAATTGTTCATGCTTCATGCGAAGGGTTACGACGTTCTTCACCATATTGATGGTACAAACCCTCCTCCCGAAACGGATCCGACTTACGAGTCGTGGGTTAAGATAGATGCCATAGTCCTTCAATGGATCTATGGCACTCTATCCGATGACCTCCTTATTCGAATTCTTGAAGCCAACACCACCGCTAGAGCCGCATGGGTTCGGTTACAAGGAGTGTTTCTTAACAACAAAGGCTCACGAGCCGCGACTCTCGAACACTCCTTTACCAACCTCAAACTTACTGCTTGTTCTTCTATTAAAGATATTGTCAAAAACTCAAGGATTTAGGTGAACAATTAACAGAAGTTGATCAACCAGTTAATGAAGCTCGGTTGGTTATGCAATTAGCAAGAGGTCTTCCGTCCGAATATCGCGTGGTGGCGTCACTCATAAATCAACAATCTCCTACATGGGACATCGCAAGAGACATGATTGAACGTGAAGCACAAGCGTTGGCAGCTCAATCTTCCAGTTCTTTTCTGGCCGCAACGACCCAGCCGCCGCCGACACCACCTACTTCGACTCAAGACTCTTCTCAACGGTCCGGACGAGTCCAAGACTCACCGCAATACCAGAATCGAAACAATCGTGGCCGCGGCCGTGGACGTGGGCGTTCAAACCGGAACGGGAATTTTAACAATAATAACCGAGGATCACCTGTTACTTTTTATCCCCTTGGGCCGCGTGGAGTTTGCCTCCATGCCCATATCCCACTCAGCAACATGGGTGGCCCAATTTATGGCCCAACAATCAACCAAGTCCCTGGTCCAATAATGCCACAGGCCCTTCTCAAGCCCAACAACAGTCTTCGGCCAATGTGGTGTATCAACAGGGACCTCCAACTGCCTATAATGCTCTAAGTCCTACTGACCTTGGTAATGCTTTCAATAATATGCACCTTAATCATACAGGTCAACCATGGAATATGGATACAGACGCCTCATCTCACGTCACCAATGAACAAGGTAAAATTCAAAATCCCTCGCCTTTATCCTCTTTCAACACTATTTATGTTGGGAATGGCCAAGGGTTGTCAATAACAGGTTCTGGCAATAGCTTTCACCAATTACCTAATAAAACTTATTCCTCAACCAACATCCAATATTCACCACACATTATTAAAAATCTTTTGTCGGTTCGCCAGTTTACTCGTGACAATTCTGTGTCCGTTGAATTTGATCCGTTTGGTTTTACTTTGAAGGATCTCAAGACTGGCAAGGCTTTTTCACGCCACAATAGCACGGGGGACCTCTACCCACTCACCACTCCTGCTCAAGTGTTTGTCACCACTACCACAAATCATTGGCATAACCGTCTTGGACACCCCGGCGCTCCAGTCTTAGATTTTATATCTCGTAATTTTCTTATTCCATGTAATAAAAATCAAACGATGTCACTTTGTCATTCGTGTCAAATTTCTAATAGTAAACGTCTTCTATTTTTTGATTCAAATACTCGTACTAATGCACTATTTGACATTCTTCATTGTGATCTATGGACTTCACCAGTCACCAGTAACTCGGGTTATAAATACTACATGGTACTAATTGACAATTATACCAATTTTGTTTGGACATACCCGCTTAAGTTTAAATCCGAAACTTTCCCAACTTTCATCAAATTTCACAAACTTATTAATACCCAGATTCACCGCAAAATTAAATCCTTTCGATGTGATTTAGGGGGGGGGGGGAATTTGATAATAACAACTTCAAAACCTTTTCTCATCAGAATGGTCTTGTTTTTCGTTTTTCGTGTCCACACACTTCATCTCAAAACGGAAAATCTGAATGGATGATCCGTCGCTTAAATGACATCATCCGTGCCCTATTGATACATGCTCACATCCCTCCTACATTCTGGGTTGAAGCCTTACACACTAGCACTTACCTACATAACATCTTACCTACCAAAAAGCTAAATTTTTACACCCCCACCTTTGCCTTGTATAACAAACATCCAACTTATGATCACCTACGGGTGTTTGGGTGTGCATGTTATCCAAACCAATCGGCCACTCAACCTCATAAACTTCACCCGTGTTCCACTAGATGCATCTTTCTTGGTTATCCTAGTGAGTATCGCGGGTATCGGTGTCTTGATCCTCTTACGGGAAAAGTTCATCTATCTCGACATGTTATATTTGATGAACTCACCTTCCCGTTCAATTCTCCGATCTCCCCTTCGGCTTATCAGTTTCTTGAGGATGATCCTTCACCATTTTTTTTCTCACCTTCAACATACACTCATCCCGGCCCAATTACCGTTAACCCAACCGCAAGCCCAGTCCAGCAGCCCCTTTCACCTAACAGCCCACCTGTCGCCCAGTCAGGTCCATCCCAACCCGTCCCAGCCCAACCGCCTACAACACATCCTACCCAACCTGTCCCAGCCCAACTGTCTACTACACACCCCATGACCACACGTGCTCGGTTAGGCATCACCAAACCAGTCACTCGCCTAAACCTTCATACGTTTACATCCCCATCCATCTCTCCTATTCCCACAGAATTTAGTGCTTTAGAGGCTAATAATACTTGGGATCTTGTTCCCCGACCGACTAACTGTCCAGTAATTCGTTGTATGTGGTTGTTCCGTCATAGTTTAAGTCAGATGGATCATTGGAACGTTATAAAGCGAGGTTGATTGTTAATGGTAAGTCTCAAACGGTGGGTGTTGATTGTGATGAAACCTTTAGTCCCGTTGTTAAACCAAATAATATTCGCACGGTTTTATCATTGGCGGTGTCTCGGTCGTGGCCTATTCATCAATTGGATGTCAAAAATGCTTTCTTACATGGTGACTTAAAAGAGACGGTTTATATGCATCAACCGCCACACTTTGTCAATAAGGATTTTCCAAATCATGTGTGTCGACTCAAGAGGTCGTTATATGGGTTGAAACAGGCTCCCCGGGCTTGGTATCATAAATTTGCTTCGTTCATTATTTCCAAAGGGTTTCGTAGTAGTACTTGTGATAGCTCCTTATTTATTTACAAGAATGGGTCGTAGGTTGCTTATTTGTTATTATATGTGGACGATATTATTTTGACGGCTTCGACTACGGTGTTGCTTCAGCAGATTGTTCGGTCCTTATCATCATCATTTGCGATGACTGATCTTGGACAGTTGCATCATTTTTTGGGTATTACAGTGGTTCATGATCAAACCGGTCTTTTCTTGTCACAGTCACAATATGCTAAAGACATTCTACAACGGGCTTCCATGTCTAATTGCAAACCATGCAGTACTCCGGTGGATACTTCGGTCAAATTGAGCAGCACGGCTGGTGCTTTACTTCCTGATGGCACGTTATATCGTCAACTTGCAGGTGCTTTACAGTATCTAACCTTCACTCGTCTAGATATTACGTATGCTATTCAGCAGGTATGCTTGTTCATGCATACACCTCAGGAACCGCATTTCGCTTTTATGAAGCGTATTTTCCGGTATATCCAAGGCACTCTTGACTATGGATTACGTATCACAACTTCACCTGCACAATGATTGACCGCTTACTCTGATGCTGACTGGGGTGGTTGTCCTGACACCCGCAGGTCTACTTCCGGTTATTGTGTCTTCTTAGGAGATAATTTAATCTCCTGGTCTTCTAAGCGACAACCTACCTTGTCTCGCTCAAGTGCCGAGGCTGAATATCGAGGAGTTGCTAAAGTCGTCACCAAAACCAGTTGGTTACGCAACCTGTTACTCGAGTTACATGTTCCGCTTCGCAAGGCTACCATCGTTTACTGTGATAATGTTTCGGCTGTATATCTATCCGAAAACCCTGTTCAACATCAACGTACTAAACACGTGGAAATGGACATTCACTTTGTTCGTGAAAAAGTGCAAATTGGACACGTTCGAGTTCTTCATATTCCATCTTCCTCTCAATATGCTGACATATTCACCAAAGGGCTTCCGCGCCAACTCTTTCAAAGTTTTCGGTCCAATTTGAGTGTCCGTTCCACTACCGCTCCAACTGCGGGGGACTATTAGATAGAAATAGTAGATATCTTCCATAGTTAGTTGAGATCTTTTGTAAATATTAATGTATATCTTTTACATATTTATAGGTCTTGTATCTCCCTATATAAAGAGTGTTTCAGATGAATAATAGACACATAGAAACATATTCAATATCGTATGCGTTTAATTAGGTTTTGTTCAAGCCCATTCCGATCATCAACCGCGTTCCTTCATGATCAAACCTCACAAAAATCGACAATAATAATCGAGGTTAAACACAAAATCACGAATGATCTTATCGAATAAAAAAATGATTAAAAAAGAAGAAAACTCTGTCGAATCAACAGATGCGTTCGAAGCTAAACGACTTCAATCCGAACAACATTATTGAAAAAAAAATCATAATCAACCTGAATTTTCTTGGGTTGGTGAAATGATCAAATTGTTTTTTTCTGTTAAAAAAGTCAAATGAACACATGTCATGATCTCATTTCTTATCAAATAAATCAATGGATTATATTAAGTTAAAGAATTCTTATAATAAAATTCTGGAAGAGAGAGAGAAAGATGTGGGTATTCATGGAATAAAATAAAATAATATTAATCATATAATGAGGTAGGTTGTAGCCGTATACTTTAATTATTATTATTATTCATTTTGACATTATAATACACACCCCACGCCTCCCCTGCCCATACCGCATCGTCCTCTCACCAAAAACAACGAAGTCCCGTATCTTCTTCAACAGTTGCCTATAAATATAATAACGCAACCTTCATCTCTTTCTCTCTTCATCACACATATATACAGAGGATTGATTCATGGGTGAGAAGTTAGCGAACAACAAAGATGGCGTATTGTACGATACGACACAACACGAAGGAGTTGTATACGCTATTCCTTTGTTTGCTAAAGAATTGATCGCCGGTGGCGTCGCCGGTGGAGTTGCCAAAACCACCGTCGCTCCTCTTGAGCGTCTCAAGATCTTGTTTCAGGTCTCCTTTTCATCTTCTTTCTCAGTTGTTCACTCGTATTTTCGCTTGTTATTGATGGTGATTTTGTTTTTGTCTTGTTTGATGATCCTTTTATTTTGGGCGAAACTTGTGTTTTGGTGAGTTGGTGGATTTTGAGTTTGATTGATGATTTTGACTGTTTATTGATAGGAACTGAAATCCCATCACCCCCTTTGTATGCACAAATAGGATGAAATACTTGATTAGATTACATCATTCACCAAACTTTGTTAAATTGCAATAAACAGCAAAGTTTTCTTTTCAAAAAACAGTTACAATAATCATTCAACTTTAGACATGTTATAAGAATCCAGGTTGACTTGTGTAACATTTTTTTCATTTCATTGGTCTGTTATATATACTAATGACAAAAATGAAGATGTTAGGATGAATTATGGACTTCTACTTACCTGCACATTAGTGCAAAGTGTATACACAAGAATATGCTATAGGTGATATCCTCATAGTAATATATGTTTGTCTGTGATGAAACGTGGAGGGTATATACTGACTTCGCAGTCATCCATCTTTAATTCCATATTTTAATCTAGGGCAAAGCGGCAAACGTTAGTAAATATTAAGAGGTTTAACTACTCAAGCTTCAATTATGCTCCAATGTTTTTATTTTTTTTTTTGAAAAATCGACCTGAAACCTGCATTACATAACATATGCTGAAACGACATGCCAAATATCTAAAATAATTGATATGGCATCCCAATTGTATGAAATTGGTTAAATGTGCTTGTTCAGCTACTTTACACAATGTGCATCAGCATCATCATGTTTATACAATTGGGAAAAGTATGTATTACACATGTTGATTTCACTTGCATTCTACTTTAACATGTTTATATTTCATTAATCAACCATTTGTGATCCTTTACTGTTGATATTACAGACTAGAAGTGAATTTCACAATATAGGATTGTTAGCATCTTTTAGGAGGATTGCAAAGACAGAAGGACTTCTAGGGTTTTACAGGTTAGATTGGAGACCAAAGTTCTTGTGTTCTTTCCCAGGCAAACTGCACGAAACAGAAATGAGCTTTACACGTTTTTCCTGATTTTAACAATCAACTTTAAATTAAGTGCAAAACAGAAACCAACTTATAGTTTATTACTCATTTTTGCAACCAACATGCATATTACTACCGACTGTATCAATCAATGACCTGTTCAACTGGTAGCAAGTCAATTTTTGCTAAGTTTTTCAGTGATGTTTTCTGTGGCATCTTAATTTTCAGTTTAGTGTACATGTATATGCCACATGGCTTCTGTGTGACATTTTGATGTAATTTTTAAAACATTTTGGCATATGTATGGCTGGCATCAATGATAATTATATGAGCACTTTATAGGTAATATCAGATTTTAACTGAGGTTGGTTGCTAAAAATTGGTATTACCTTACAAGTTGGTTTACATTCTGCTCCTAATTTAATGTTGGTTGCTATAATCATGTTTAAAATGTAATTTTTTTTCTGTTTCCGTGCAATGTACTCTTCTTCTTTTACTCGGATAACTTTCTTTTCTCAAGCTAATATCTTTCCTTCATGTGAATGTACTTTATAATTTATACCCAGAGGGAATGGAGCTAGTGTTGCAAGGATCGTTCCTTATGCAGCATTACATTATATGGCATATGAACAATATAGAAGACAAATTAACTATCACTTTCCTGCCATGGGCAATGGACCAGTTGTTGATCTGGTAGCAGGATCATTATCTGGTGGAACTGCTGTTCTCTTTACATATCCACTTGATTTAGTTAGAACTAAATTGGCTTACCAGGTATATAATATTACTATATCTTTGAACAACTTAATTTGAATGTCTTTCTCTTTCACACACACGAAGGTGCAAACGTTGCTACCATTTTGTAATGAATCACATAGCTAGAGATGACAGGATGGGCGGGTTGTTTAACTGGCTCTGGTTGAAACAAGTTATTTTTTAGCATGGTTATAACGGGTAGGGTTTTATTGACCCACTAACATTTTTGTGTACATATTTAATAACGTCCATAAAAGTATTCAATTATTTATTAGGATTACAAATCTATAATAGTACAACAGTAGTCCCGACATTTGGATAAAACAATTTGGGACATTGTATGTATTAAAAATAGTACTTGTGACTTTTGATCAGCTTGACTTGCTAAACCCGTTTGTCTCATTCCCTTTAGCTAATTGTTTGAAATAGACAACCACATCGACCTGTTCATAAGTAAATCTGTAGATGGATCGAAATGCCACCTCTTCTACTAATTGCTTATTTTAATTATTCTCGTATGATAGTGCAGGTTGTGGATACTCCTAAATTGAATGTCAAAGGAGCCATAATTAGCGAACAAGCATTTACAGGAATTAGGGATTGTTTTACAAAAACTTATAAAGAAGCTGGGATGAGAGGACTTTACCGTGGGGTAGGTATGAATTCATAGTCATATAGTTCTTGCTAGATGTCTATTGGCTGTGAAATGGGTGGCTTTGCTTGACCTGAAACACTTTTTGTTCAAATTTTTTTTAACAGTTAGTGTGTCAACTGCGATTCCAAAAATTGTCTGGTAAATTTCATATGTATCCTTCTAAACCTTAAATTTTGTTGGATTATTAGTTTGTAAACATGATATAATGAACTTTAGAAGCATATATATGAAATTTTGAACTTCTAGAATATTATATATGAAATTAATCCAAAGTGTTGTTATTCAAGGCACTGTTTTAAAAGAAATTGATGTAGGAGAGCTCTCATGCATTCTAAGTAAAATTTAGGCAATTTTGACCTTAGCTGTTTTGTTGTATGAATAAATTTTCATATTTATCCTTGTTGAAGTTCAACATTTCCAAAATAAAATTTTCTAATTGCATTTACCCATTCTATAGATGATAAACTAATATCAATTGCCCATGCCAGTTTTGTTTCACTCAGTAAACAAATCGGATAGAAATCTTATTAATGATTTTCAGAGCATAACGTACTCTTAAATAGTTAAAATACATTGTTATACAGTTATAGGTAACTGATTTTATTTACTATGGAGTAAATTCATGTAATGTTTTTCTAATTGTTTTCAAAAGATAAATATGATATTATAAGTATATATACATGCAAAAATTAGGAAAATTATAACACGAAATCACGAATCGATGTATTCGTAAGTAATGGTCAAACTAGCCACCTCTAGTCTATGGTCTTTTCCTTCCACTTGCTTAGCATGATAAAATAAGGTTAATTTATTTTTAAATTTTCATAATTTGTTTGTTAGCTCCATCACTATACGGAATCTTCCCTTATGCGGGTTTGAAGTTTTACTTCTTTGAAGAAATGAAAAGCCATGTCCCTGATGATTACAAAAAGAATATAGTAGTCAAACTTGCTTGTGGAGCTGTTGCTGGTTTACTAGGTCAAACTTTCACATATCCTTTAGATGTCGTGCGAAGGCAAATGCAGGTAATCTATAAAATCTGTTTTTATGGGGCACCAACTGCATAAAATAGATTATGGAAACAAACTTAACACTTTTTCTCATGAATTTAGCAACCAACTTCAACATAGGGCGTGAAATAGAAAACAGTGTACGTTATTTATCAATCATGTTAAATTTTGATACTAATTGTAGCAACTAATGTCATAACCATGATTGTACAAAGAGAAGATGGAAGCTGTTATTTATAAATGCATATGCCTTGTGTCTGTGATATGCTATTTGTTATCATTATAATATATACATAGATGAAAACGATCTTTATTCATATTTGTAAATTAATACTTTTTACACAAGCATTTTCTGGGTATGTGATGACATGGTATAAACCAGTGATACATCAGGTACTTGGCAAGTATTTGTATATAAATTAAAAAAAAGTATGCATTTTTTTCAAATTTCTTGAATAAATTTTCACATAAGCATTTTTTTTGCATATGTGGCAGCATTGTGCCAACTGGTGCCACATGGCCCACATCACCAGTTTTATGTTAAAATCAGTTAAATGCCTGATATGAAGTTGGTTGCTACAATGTAGGGGAATTTAAAGTTCATTTCTATTCATGCAGTTTGCCCTTGTTTATACAATTATACCTTTATGTGGGCATATGTATGTATGTATGGATATATGTATTTAAAGTATGCTGTACTCAAGAATCAAGATGCATGCTGCTTTGACTAGCACAGGTTCAGCGTTTACGGGCTTCAAACAGCTCAGAATTTAAAGGAACAATCGGAACTCTTTTTATGATTGTACAAAGAGAAGGATGGAAGCACTTATTTTCAGGACTGAGCATTAATTATCTGAAGGTAAAATACATTGATAAAACATTCATTCCCATAAAAAAGGTTACAAGATGGGTGGGTGAAATGGGTTGGAATGTTGGATAACAGGTCTGAAGGGGTTGAGAGTAGTGGTTTTTTGTACAGGTCGAAATAGACAGGCTTGGTTGACCTCAGGGGACATTTGGGGTGCTTATTGAAACTGCTTATCTGATTATTGCTTCTTATCTCAGCAATAAGCTGCTTTTTGGAGTGATTGGATTGCTTATCCAAACTTCTTATCTGATTGTAGTATTTGTGAATGATATAAGTTGATCTGAATAAGTAGTTTGAAGTTGCTTATTCCGAACTGATTTATAAGCAAATAAGCAGTTTTTATTAACAAATATTAAAGAACCACAAAAACATTCTTTTCAACTTTTAAATTTCAGTGAAAATAGTGAATGTATTATTTATGATTACAAAAACGTTATTATTACTCTGTTATTCGAAATATTTGAATGAAACTATAGAAACATGTATGCATTAAGAATAGAATTTGGTAATTTCCAACCCTTTCTCTCTCTTGTACCCTTTTTTTATTTGCCTTGTTTGAGATAAAAGTTAACCCAAATCAAACCTCCTTATTGCCTCTCTAACCCTATTAGATAGTTTTAGTTGGAATTTATTACACCAAAATGTAACTTTCAGTATTTTGTCCAATCTTATGAAAAGTTGTTTTTCATTATAGTAACACACTTCCATTTTTGTCAATGTATGCAAGACTTTCTTTTTACACATAAAATGGTGATGATGTGGTAGTGTGCTATGTCGCCATTTTTACACATAAAATTATTGGAAGTATGTTACATACAGAGGGAGGATATATTTTACATGACGCATACAAATCAAGGTTCTAATAATTTGATTGGTAATTTATCAATTTTCAGGTTGTACCATCTGTTGCAGTTGGATTTACTGTCTACGATGTTATGAAAGCGTACCTGCAGGTCCCACCACGAGAGAAAGCCATTGTGGAAGTAACCACAAAAAATAGAGAACTTCAAACATCAACTTTGTCCTCATCACAGTCTACCTCTTAAAATTCAACATAATCTGTTATTCTTTTCTCATCAGTAGGTAATAAGCCCATTGACAACTGTACATTTGATTGTATAATGTATAGATACATGCATCCCTGTGCAATATATGCTTAGATTGAGAATAATGCAGGCAGGGTATATGGTACATGTCAAGATCCAAAACAATGTACATAACAGTAAGGATTGTAGATCAATTTGTAACATCCATTCATGAAGCATGTATTGATTCAAGTTAAATGGGCATAAAATTGCATGTGAATTGAGGTCATAACATGCATGAAATATGCAATCCTGATGTACTATTAATGCTACAAGGTTTCTCTTTTGATGGGTAGAGGTATACATACACCAGTGACATACCATCTGCATACGGTTGACATATTGTACGACCTGTATAGGATATGACCCATATGAGGTGGTATACGAGGTGGAATGAGTGTCCATGACCTTATATGTGCAGTATGAAATGATTTTTTGTGCATGTTATACATACCATATGAGGGTTATACCGCTCTAATGGTTGTAAGATGGGTGTTCGTACACTATACTATCGTATGAAGTGATAGAAATAAGTAATGTGACCATGCACACCATTGTCAAAGCCATATGACTCGGGTGACGTTTCTTCCACCTTTTAGACAACACGTAAGATGTCAATATGTCATATATATGTATAGTAGGATCCTTGTTTGAGAAAAATAGTAAAAAACAGTAAACATGAAAGGAAAAATAAAATAGAGTGGCTTCAGAGTAAAATAATATGTAACTTTCATGTGAGAAGCACATGATCTAATTTAACAAATCTTATTAATCTGTGTAGCTCAATTGATTTGATTGTGTAAAAAATGTATATTTTAGGATTGTACAATGTTTATTACTTTGGTACAAAATTCAAACGTGTATATTTTTTGATTGTTAAATGTTTATTACTTTGTGTAAAATAATAAGTTTGCTCTTATGTGAGAAACACATGATCTAATTTAACAAATCTTATCAATGTGTGCTAGCTTAAATGATTTGATTAATCTAACAAATCTTATTAATGTGTGTAGCTCAATTGATTTGATTGTGTAAAAAGTCCATATTTTAGGATTGTTCAATGTTTATTACTTTGGTAAAGTACTTGAAAGTGCATAGTTTAGGATTGTTCAATGTTTATTACTTCATGTAAAATAATAAGTTTACTCTCATGTGAGAAGCATATGATCTAATTTAACAAATCTTATCAGTGTGTGCTAGCTCAAATTATTTGATAAATTTAATCAATCTTATTGATGTGTGTAGCACAATTAATTTGATTGTGTAAATAGTGTGTATGTCAGGATTGTTCATTGTTTATTATTTTGGTAAAGAACTCGAAAGTGCAGATTTTAGGATTGTTCAATGTTTATTAGAGCATTCACATCAAGTTTATTATCTTTATCATTATAATTATATTATAAAATTATAAATCTATTTTTCTCTTTCATTTTAAATTAAATAATAAATTTTTATATATTTATCATTATCTTTTTTTTCATTTTTTACTTACATTCATTTTTTTAAATATTAAAAAAATTATAAAAGTTGAACAATATTTTCTTATTTTTACAGATGCACAACAACATTTTTTTCCATCACTCACAATCACTAACAACTATTTCATATGATATAAATATTTTACACTACTTAATTTTAAAACATCTAATGTGAATGCTCTTATTTTGGTAAAGAACTCAATGTGTTAAAAAGCTATAGAACCTAAGAGACGAATCTTATAATTTAGTCTACCTTAACCGGTAGAATAATTTTTATTTTCTATATTCTAAACCTCATCAATCGATTTCGATCTCATGACTTTTGTGCATTTTATTATCATCCATTATCGATTTCGGTCGTTTAAATAATTTGATTAGACGTCCCTTGTATTTGTCAACATCCATTTGATATGGGAAGACAATCAATTATTAATTACTAATTATTGAATGAATTAAAAATATGAGTAAATTACATGGATAGTCCTATGATTTAGTTAAAATTTTGGATCTGATCTTTAAAGTTTTAAATTACGAATATAGTCCTTAATGTAATAGTTATCTTTTATTAATGGTTACTGCTCTGTTAATTCAGTTAGTGATGTTAATTTATCAAAATAACATTTTTACTTGTAAGGATCATCAATGTAATTATATTATATTACAATCTTTTTATTATAAATATGTTTATTATTTAATAAAAACAAAAAATTATTTAAAAAATGTCTTCTTTTAAATATGATTTATAGTTTTTTTTAAAACCAATATGCGGGTTTTTTAAACCCTGAAAAAATGTCTTCTTTTATAAGGACGTTTAAAACTGAATTGTTTTTTAAAAATGTTTAAAAAATTAAGAATTTGTTTAAGAAAAGATGTTTTAAGAAATGAATGGTTTTTAAAAAAAGAACTTTAAAAAACCAACCAGTTTAAAAAAAGTTTAAAAAATCAAAAGGTTTTAGAATTATGTATATAAAATGAACGGTTAAAAACCGAATAATTTTAAAAAAACAAGTTTTTAAAAAGTTTTTTATTTGTGTATTTAAAATGTATATAAAATGAACGGTTAAATTAAATAGATGACTAATACGAGTAAAATACTAATTTTTATAATATTTAACATCACTAACGGTTAACTAACAAATCTAGGAAACCTATATGAAAGAGAAAGAAATGATAGAAACTATATTCAAAGATTTTAAACTTTAAAGAAAAAAATCCAAAATTTTAACATAACCAGATAGACCATCCATAATTTACTCTAAAAATATTATTAGTTTTAGCACATTCTTATGTTACTCGTGCTATGATTTGTTTATAAGGCGTATATATATGACTTATTGATTATTATTTGTATATTTCCCATCAAAAAATTTAAAGAATATTACTTAATATATTTTATATTTGAAATCAAGTCACCATGTTTTGTTCTGGTTGACTATCAAGGCTTATATTAAAATTAGTATTAGGACTATCTCTAATTTACAAATAAAATACAAAAAAGTTAACGTCTATCTAACAAGGGGATCATTTTTGTTATGTTTATGTTAAATTTTTATCAATCTTGTAATTTTTAAAAGTTAGGGACCAAAAGTGAAATCAGGACATACCACAGGGACCATTCGTGTAATGAAGTCTAAGATTGTAATATATTTTTCAAAACTCAGTGTTAAAGATAACACAATAACGATTAAAAAACACGATAAGACATTGTGTTATTTTATCATTGTTTTTAATATATTAAATTAACTAATTATTAATTAATTTTCAAACTTATCTTAAGTGATAGTAAGCAAGACTTGATATGTTAGTTTTTTATTGTAATAAATTTAGACAAAGTCTTATGAATTTTCTCTCTTGTTTTTCTAATGAATTTATGTAAATAGATAACCCTTCTTGTAAAGTTCTCCTTGCTTAGCAAAGAAGCTATAGTGTTTCTTCGTTGCTTGGTCTGAGACATATTCATCGCTTGTGTTTTATATGTTAGAGATACACAATAATATAATTTTATAATTATATATTTTTAAAATTTATCATTTTAGAAAAACATTTTAGTATTTAAAAAAACACAATAAGTAACAAAAAACACAATGAACTACACAAAAAATAATGACGAGATATGAAAACACTTTTTTATAGTTCATTTTTAATGTTGTATATAAAAGTTATAAACATTAAAAATACGAGGGTGACTTGTAAAAATTTAACCAAAAATGCCTATTTATAAAATCTCCCACTAACAAAATTTTCAAACATTTTTTTATCTCAAATATTAATTAAGGAGATTGATGGTTGAGATTAATTCTTATACTTTTGAGATATAAACTTTTTATTTGAAATTTTTTCTTTTTCTTTGACTCCGAACCCTTAAATCCTCAACAATCAGCCTTGCAAATCATTGGTCTTTATATATAATCTATCAATATTAATAAAAACAAGTTTTTTTGACACTTGTCATTTTTCTAACCAACTTTTTAGCCACTTATTAAATTTTTATATATTCAATATTAAATTTCCCTCCAAAAGGGTACTATATATTTTAAATATTATTACAAGTTTCTCTCTCTTGTTAAAAATTAATTTTATTAATTGCTATAATTCTCTCTCTTATTTAGATTTTTTGAAATTAAACTATATTAAAAAAATATATTTTATTAAGGAAGTTAAAATTCACATATTTTTATTAAAATCTAAATAATTAAAAATAAAATATTATATAATATAAAATTTTCTAAAACACTAAAGCTTTTCTAAGGAAATATTTTTAAATTGTTTTGTTTCTAAAAATTATAAAGGCACAATTTTTTTAAAAATGTCTTATAAAAACAACCAAAATAATTACAAATTATAGTTTAAAAAAATGTTTTTGATAAAAAAATCTTCAAACGAATGACTGAAAATGAAACTATTTAGATAAGAGATTTATAAATAGTATAGTTGTTTTATTTCTTGAACTATTACATGTTTATTAATAATTTTTTATTATATTTAATATTAAACTATTATAATCTAACTATTTGTGTTTATTACTAACTATAATCCGTTTAATTAATGGGTTTTTTAGCCTATATATGTATCTATAAAAAAATTAAAATAAACATGAAACAATTGTAAGTCTAATCATACTAATTTCTTATTTCTTTATATTACTAATAATTATAATGAATACTAATAATTTTACTCATACAATTTTTAAATTAAAAAAATATATAATTAATAAATAAAAAACCTATTTTCTATTAAAACACTTTTTAAAAATAAAATTTATATAAAATACATAATACAACGAACTTTTTCTTTAAAAACTCACTTTTCTTAAAATAAAATATTTAAAAATCATAATCTTTTTATAAAAAAAAGTTTACGAAAAATACATTATTGCTTATTTACTTAAAGTAGTTATATATACGTAATTATAATCATATTTTATTTTCAAGTATTATTTTATAATACATAAATTTTGATTAGTAGTTATTTAATATTTTATTTATTTATTCTGTGTAATACACGACGACTAACCTAGTTGGATATACACGAACGCTACTAAAAATATAAACTTTGTTCTGATGCAACTGGGTCAGTGTAGAATGCTCATATGTATGTAAAAGTAGTTTAATTCTGATCAATAGTAAGGTATAAAGAAATTTACTTTATAAATTAATTTTAATTATTTAATGCTAAACTTATCTTTGAATTTCAAAGATTGGAAGGAATTAAAACCGATTTCTTTGAATCTATCTTGAGGAGTTTATTCTTTAAATTAAATATTTAAAATTGAAAGTGACTTTTTTAATAGCAAGTGCCTAATGTATAAGCATACTTAAAATATCATTTTGAAGCTTAATCATGTAGTAAACAAATTTAAATTACGGGTTCGATTATATCTCGACTTCCCACAGCTCCACTACATCCATACATAGATATATAGTGTGTAAGCTTTTAGATTTTGACTAGATGAAATCAAACACAAATATGATAAATAAATTATATCGACGTTTTTTCAACGAAAAATGGGGATCCAAGGCGAACAACTAGAGTCCATTAAATGGCACATGTTACTTGACTGTAAAAGAAAGCAATATATAAATAAGAATAGAAAAACTGGATCGAATATGTTTAAAAAATCTGTAATGGTATATAGTATATATTCAAACAAGAAAAAAAACAAACTATTTTCTAAATGTATTGGTAAAACAAACTAATCTAGTTAACAATGTGTTTGTGTGACGACCATAAACATTTTGGAATAAAAAAAAACCATGATATTAGTTATAAATCACAATACCGTTTTGTTATAATCCTTTTAAAATATGTTATTGTAAAAATGCAAACAAAATTAAAATGTTATAACACTTGAAGACAAATCTTTCTTTCCAAAATATGTAATTGTTTGATGTTTATAATAATATTTTTCTCCGTTTTACAAAAAAAAAAAATCTACAAAAGTAGTCTATTCCTATGGGGATTCCATCTAGTGAGTAGTGTCCAAGATTCAAAAGCAACCTCTAAGCTCATTAATTTTGGTATAATGATTGTTATAGGGAATGAGGCTCATTAAATGTGTCTTTAAACAACTTTTTATAAAAACAAAGCAATTAAATATAGTAAAAAATAGAAGAGGGTTCCAATTCTATCAACCATTGACTCAATAATTTTGGTATTATGCAGAGATGTGGGACACCATTGTCGCTACTTTAAACATCTCCGTCCGTTCAAGGTTTTTGTTTTGTTTTTGCTCATTTCACCACTGTTTTCTCACTTTCTGAATTCTGATGCCCCTTTCTTATTTTTGCCTTTTGGCTCTTCTCTTTTGTGCTTTTCACACACAACAAAATACCCCTGTTGTGCAAATAATGTGATCCGATTGCCTTTGCAGGCTTTCTTTGTTTTCTTTCTCTTTCCTTCATGCTTTTGTTGTGAAATCTTGCTGAAAATGCTCTCAAGATACCTTTTTGGGCTCTGATTTTGGAAAAAGTCACCACTTTTTTCTTGTTTTTCAGCACAAGAAAACGAAATCTGTTGAGGGTGCTTGATGATTTCAACAATTGGGCAAATTGGGTGTCTTTTAGATTGGGTTAATCTTGTTGTTATTGGGCACACTTAGTGAAATGTATCGATTTCTTGTTAGTTTTATGTTTTGTTTCTTGAAAAACGATGAGTAGAATGAAATCTGGTGGTGGGTGTTAAGTGATTTTTTAAAAAGATTGGCAAATTGGGTGCCTTTTTAATTTTGGTAAATCTTGCTGTTTTTGGTCAAACATTGTGAAGTGTATCCATTTCTTGTTAATTTTGTCTTGTTTTCTTGAAATTGATGAACAAAATGGAATCTGTTGGTGGGTGTTCATTCTCCAATGATTTGACCCAATAGGCAAATTGGGGTTGTTTCATTCTGGGTAAATCTTGCTGTTTTGGGTACGCATTGTGAAGGTGTATTGTGTTTTCTGTTGATTTTTTTGGTTTTTCTTGAAAAATGATGAAGAGACAGAAGAGTGGTAGAGTTAGAGATCATGTAGAAGAGAGAGTTGTGCTTATTGCTGTGAGAGCATCAAGAGAAATTTCAAGAAATGCTTTGGTTTGGGCTTTGACCCATGTTGTTCAGCCTGGTGATTGTGCTAAATTGCTGGTGGTTATCCCTGCTCACACTTCAAGTAATTCACTTTAAGCTCATTTATGTGTCATGTGTGTTTTTGTTTCTGTTTAGGGTTCATAAGCTATCTTTGATCTTGTGTAAGTTTGACTCTTAATGTTGATCTTTCTTTACACTCTGAGTTAATGATATTCTGTCACCTAGGGGTTTTCATAATCCCTTAGAAACCTAACAAACCTTGTAAATCGAAGCAAGTTAGCTGAATTGAAATTTAAACGATTCGGTTTTGACCGGTTAAACAGTTAAATAAGCTAATGAATGGTTTGGAACTTGGATTAATTTTTAGAACATGTAGTTTTGTATATGTATAATATTTATGAACCATATTTATCTTTTTTAGAAGTTTTATGAACCATATTTATCTTTTTAGAAATTGTATACAAACTTTTTTGATTTTTTTTAAACAAAATGGGTCCAAACAGCAAAGCTGACAAAACCAGCCGGTTAGGCCGACCCACCATGCTTGTCCCGTTGGTAATTCCCAAAACCGTTAGCAGTTTGGTCAAGAATTTTCGTCAAAAGCGGTCAAACTGGTTTGTGAACACCTCTACTAGGGCGTGACCACAAGTCATATTCTTGAACTTTTTGGTTAACATGGTCTTTTATGGTATTTAAGTTCATCATCAAAGTTTGATTCGAACTTTAGAAAGTTTAAGACTAAATATGCGTTTGTCATTAATAATTCATCATGTAGCATGCATGTGGGTTTGAGTTAAAAGAGTTTATGAAGAGGTTTAACAAATAGAGGGGGTTGTTCTTGACCAAAATCTATGAACTAAAATGCTATTGTAAACTTGTTTAGGTCACAAGTTATGGAAATCTATTCAGGGTAATATTCTGGATCAGAAGGAAGATATTATTGAATCATGCTCTCAAATGATGCTTCAGTTGCATAATATATATGATCCAGACAAAGTGAGTCTTTTTGATTGCTTATTTCTTGAAATTTATGTCTGATTTGCTTCTATATTTCTATAATTGAGTGGTGTTTGATAGGTAAAAAAGAAGATCAAGGTCATTTCCGGCTCCCCGCGGGGAGTGGTGGCTGCTGAAGCAAAGAAAACCCCAACGCAATGGGTTGTTTTGGATAAGTAAGTGCATATACATCACACAAACTTACCCAGTAATATCTTACACATAAAATAGAGTCCGGAATAATTGTACATACAACGTTATAGCAAAATGTTCTCGACATGCGTTCAACCTCTAGCGACCAATCATCTGAATGTGCGGAGGACAAGCCAAGTAGGGATGAAAAAAGAACCATAACTCGAAACATTCGAAACATGTATTCGAGTACGAGAGTAGTTTAGAAATTTTCACGGGCCGGGTGTACACACTAGTCACCCATACCCATTTACCTATGTTTAGTCGAAATATATTAATGCCATTTTAATTTAAAAGAATATAATAAATAATATATTAAACTTGTTAGAAACCATAAACGTAGAGTATTTGATGTTTCAAAGTTCGTTATACCTACACGACCCTTAAATCTAATCTCATACATTTTCAATTTCATATTTCAAAGGTTGCTGTACCCACGCAACCCCCAAATCTAATTTTGTTTCGTTTTTCTTATTTTTTATTTTAAATTTTAATATTTTTATTCGTTTATTTGTTTCTACAGGAACTTGAAAAAAGAGGCAAAATTATGCATCGATGATCTCGATTGCAACGTCGTCGTGGTTAACAAATCCCGACCAAAAGTTCTTCGCCTGAATTTAGTCCGATCACCGGAAAAACAACAAGAGAACTCAAATTCATACCTACAAACACCAACAAATTCCTTCAAAGAAGATGAAATCACTTGTGACACAAGCACCAAAGTCCCCAATGTAACCCCTGTAAGCAGCCCTGAACATTCATCATTCACCACCACCGATCGCAACACTTCATCGTTATCAAGTCTAGATCTAGAGTTCTCCCCCTTTCTCGTAGCAGATCATGATTGGGACACAAAGAAACACGAGTTTCTTCAAGATTCCGATTCCGACACCATTTCGTCGCCGGAGATGACGACCCTTTGTTCACCGTGGATCGCAGCCGGCGCCGGCGCCGGTTCCGGTGCTTTTACCTCTTCCGATGAGTTTCCGGCGACCCCCATTGAAAAAAGCTCGAAGCTTTTGAACGATAAAGGGTCTGTGAATCCGATCACCGACGCATTGCGTGTGAAATTCTCCGAGATCGACCTCCGACCGGTGAAATCAACCAACTATGCGACAAAGATGGCTCCATTAGCGAGACATCATCTGCTGGAATCTCCGCCGTTGTGTTCGATCTGTAAGCATAAGTCGCCGGTGTTCGGAGCTCCGGCGAAATGGTTCGGTTTTCACGAGCTTGAAGAGGCTACAGATGGGTTTTCGGAGTCTAACTTCTTGGCTGAAGGTGGGTTTGGTTCGGTGCACCGAGGGGTTCTTTCGGATGGTCGAATGGTTGCGGTTAAGCAGCATAAAACCGCTAGTTCTCAAGGGGATAACGAGTTCTACTCGGAAGTTGAGGTGTTAAGCTGCGCGCAGCATCGTAATGTTGTTATGCTGATCGGGTTTTGTGTCGAGGGTGGCCGGAGGTTGCTTGTGTATGAATATGTATGCAATGGTTCACTGGATTCTCACCTCTATGGTACAATTGTAGACGTTGTCAAATTTGGTGGATTTCGACATTTCGTTATTCCAATGAAGAAATTTGATAACTGAAGGTGAATTTTTTGTATCTGCAGGGTGCGATCACAGGCTATTGGAATGGTCTGCACGAGTAAAGATTGCGGTTGGAGCTGCAAGAGGGTTAAGATACCTTCATGAAGAATGCAGAGTGGGTTGTATTGTTCATCGCGATATGCGTCCGAATAATCTTCTCCTGACTCATGATTTTGAAGTTTTGGTGCGTATGACTGTTGCTCTTTGTTTGTTTTTTAACAGCATATTCACATTTGAAGTGTACCCTGATTGAGATCTTGTTTTGATGTTGAACACAGGTTGGAGATTTTGGGCTGGCCCGGTGGCAACCGGATGGTGAAACGGGCGAGGAAACTAGAATTATCGGAACGTTCGGGTAACTACGTGATCTATAATTACACACACAATAATAGATGTAAGTAGATGTGATAAAATGGGCGGGTCAGGTAAAAGGTTAAATTTGGTTTGGGACACAACGGGTAATATTTTGTGTTTGGTATGGTTAGGTGGGTCGGTTGTGAGCATGTTTTCGGTTTGTTTGTAGGTACTTGGCTCCCGAATACGCTCAAAGCGGTGAAATTACTGAAAAGGCTGACGTGTACTCTTTCGGGGTTGTGTTGGTTGAGCTCATTACGGGCCGAAAAGCTGTTGATATAAACCGGCCCAAGGGCCAGCAATATCTTACTGAATGGGTATGATTTAAGAAGCCCAATTTCTTTTTCTATTGGGCCGTTGGGGTGCTACATGTAATAGTTTAACTGTTTTTGAGTAAAAGAAATTGTTTGTGGGTTGGCCCAACCCAAAAAAGTATTGGGCCGTTAACCCACACTGCCCATTTTGTAACTAATTCATTGTGTGTTTTGGTTAACAGGCCCGGCCATTGCTTGAAGAGGGTGCCATTGCTGAGCTGATTGACCCGCGGCTCAGCGACAAGTACTCAGAGCAAGAGGTTCGAGTCATGTCACGTTGTGCATGGTTGTGCATCATACGGGACCCACATTCGAGACCTCGAATGTCTCAGGTATGAACACTGACCCGCTTTTTCTTTTCATGAATTATTGTTTGGTATGATGATTTTTAGTGATCATTTCATGGTTTTCGGGTAATAGGTGCTATGGATGTTGGAAACTAACGACATCAAGTGATCGATAGTACTCCGGTTTTGGCAACCATTTGTCGGAGCGGTAGTTTTGGTAGACAGTGGCCGTGGATAGTTGAAATAGAAATCTTCTATGCATATAGTCGAATATTTGTGCATTTGTACATATACATTTATTTACACAAGTAAAAATATTTTACGTTGCTAATGAGCTCTAGATCAGTTGATTTGGAGTAGGCATCTTATGGTTTTCCAAAGTGGAGGTCACGGGGTTCGAGTCTAATTTGGTGCAATATAGTTTAAGTGGGTCAATGGTTTTATCACAATGAACATTTGGGTGGTGGGTTTTCCCCTGGTATGGTGAGCAGGTCGGGTCACCAACGCTGTTTGTGTTTGTGGGCGTGAGTGGCATTTTGCCAATGGTTTACCCGGTGACCGAGCTTAGCGTCGCATGAACTCTGATCATGTATCAAAATGAGTTTTCTCTCAACACCATCGTTGATATGTTAGATGCGTTTAGCAAAACAGGCGGGTATGCGTCCGATCATGTATCAAAATGAGTTCTCTCTCAACATAACAAGATTATTTTTCATGATATTATTTAGTGTCCAAACTCATCCTTTCTATTAGCTTTATCACCAATTCACCATATGTATACACCTGTTCATAATTGATGCAGACAGTTCATAAATTTGAGATAGTGGCTTCATTTGGTCTTGTTTTGGAGATGGTGACAACACCATTGCATATAAATATATAATATGCCAACTTTAGAGAAACACAAAACCAAATATGAACTGACAGTAAGATGTACATGTTTTTTATTAACATAACATTATAAAGGTCGTAAGATGTACGGGTAACATGTCAAAATGGGTTTATGTTGAATGAGCTATTTTTAAGAATAAATCGAAACCGGTCAGGTTGACATGCAAACATTTATTTTCCATCTGTATAGATTAATAATATGTTAATTATATTAGCCACATAATACTTGTTTTAATAATTGTATATTTTAATAAAACGATTAAAGAGGTTGTATGCATTTTCGGGTGACTTATAGCCTTTTCGACTCATTTAACCCATTCTATTAGCCATTTTTTTGGTTTGACCTATATGAGATACAACACAACCCAAATTATTATTAGTGCAAATCGGGCTAGATTGACCTGCCTACTTTCTTTTACATAAATTTGATTATATTAATGATTATGACCTAAATATAATTAGAAAAGTTAATTGATAATCTAATTTTTTCATGAATAATTTGATTTAGGAGGTCGTAAGCAATCAAATACAGATTACATAGAATCAGAGAAACGCTCACGATTTAGGCTATTTAAACTATTTTACCTATTTCCTTTTTAGCCAAATTTCTGTGTACTCATTTGACCCGTGATAAACAAAATACAGCACAAGTCGACCCATCATTAGGTAAACGGGTCGAAATGCTTATAGCTCTATCTCCCATTATCTTGCAGATTTCTTCCACATCCATCATTATTTCAAGTTGATATTATTAATGTTATATCCTAAGATATACACAAAATGAAAAATAATAAATAAATAATTTAGTTAGTTGGCTTTGAAGTTAAATAGCTGTATCTTTTAGGCCTAGTTGCTCATGTGACCCAAATATATGCCTTACACATACTATTTTATAAATCTTTCTAGTGTATTAAGTAATTAATAAACATTCTTGGGGTAGTTGAATAACAAGTACTAGATTGATACATGATGATAATATATCATAATAATACATACAAGTACAAAAGGGTTTTGTTTTGTAATGGCTTTTGTACTTGTTTAGAACTTTTGATCAGATCAAAGTACTCAGATTTAATCCTAGTAATCTAGTATTACTGTGTTAGTGCTTTTCCACAGCATATATCATGTAAACAGATATTATTGTCACAAAAAGTTAATTGGTTTTGGATTATGATAAGATTAGTGCTAGAAGATATACTTTTATTTTAAACAACATATTAGGTAAAAGTGATTATGATTATGATTCTAGATAAACATAATTGGATCTGATAATTAATCATGTAAGAAAACTAATTATTGATCAGTAAACTAGGTATGGTGGGACCAAAAAGAGCCTAGTTTCTTTCTAAAACTAGATATTATGTGTCGTTCTTTGAGTATAGAGCCCGACTTTTTCCCTAAAAGTTAAGCTCTTACTCATTTACCTAACGCGAGTTAATTAAATACATGAACCACTTTTCTTTTAAAACTAAGTCATATTTGATAGGAGATGGTGAGTTTTGGAGCAATTTATAAGTTTACTCTGTTATTACCTTAAGATCATGAGTATATATCATGAG
Source organism: Flaveria bidentis (assembly GCA_018326385.1). NCBI lineage: Eukaryota > Viridiplantae > Streptophyta > Magnoliopsida > Asterales > Asteraceae > Flaveria > Flaveria bidentis. The sequence goes on along the minus strand of BJCM01072293.1, from coordinate 1,276 downwards.
TATAAGATATAAGGTAATGTTGTATACATATGTGGATCCTATACAAAAAGAGAAATAAGTTAAGCACCAAATATATATTTTTTTTATCTGGTGGGACATACATGATATTTTTGAATTTTACTATTTTTTAGATGCACAAGCTTCTCAAGGTTGTACTTGATGTATGCATTGTAGTACATGTATACGTAGACTTCTCTTTTCTAGAAGGCATCAGAAGTTATAGTTATAAAAGCTATAGTTGGCAAGTTGCCATATTAATTATTAATTATTAATTATTGTATGTTGTTATCATATGATGCCTACCTCACTCCAAATCTGTAACTTCTTTTTCCAGAGTGGAGACTATCTTGTTCGGCCAATATGATTTGGAGTGAGAATTATTATATAGTTTGATCAACACTTGCAACATTTCTTTAAGATGTCTCAACTTTATAATATTGAATATATTGTCTTGTAAAATCATGGTCAATGAAGGTTTATTAGGTTACATATGTAGTGTTTGAAGATTCCTTGTTATAGTAATGCCATTTGCCAAATGCGTTTACATGAATCAGCCAATGACGTGACTTTTGTGTGTATGAAATCATTTTATAAAATTCGATCCATTTCGATCCGATTGGTTGATTCAGTTGACCTCTAATGAGATGAGTCTAGACCAATCTTTAAAAAAACTCTATTTGTTTATAAATTTTAAAAAAGCAAAATGACAAATTAACTAATGTAGCAATGTCATATATAGCCCTTGGTGTTTTTATGGACATATAATAAATTGTATAAAATCCTGTCTCATGAATAATTTGGAGTTGTTGATGCGCTCTCAACCTAGTGACATCTAGTGCTTTAAATTGATGCGCTTTCAAGTCTTAAAATATACAATAGGTCGATTTAAGAGATTCGTGCGTTCGCCATTTAAAGACATGATAATTGAAGGTGCAATATCATATATACCCTTGGTGTATTTATTGACATATAAAATATATAAAATCTAATCTGACTTAATAGGTTGTTTTGGGTGACCTCTAATATTAAAAAGGCACACATAAAGAGAGATCGATGGTTATAGAAGTTGATTCTAACAACGTAATGTTGCTTTTCCTTGCTCATCTAGCATCTTGCTAGTATGTGTCTTTTTATAATTTTCTTAGTTGTTCAAAACTAAAAAGTCAATGAAAAAGTAAACCATTCATCGGTATTCAAGATCTTTATATGTTTCATTTGATGCACTTAATTTCAATTTTTTTGATACTTATGAAACTTTTATATATATATATATATA